>JAVYIG010006563.1:0-115820 GCA_035222895.1 Strongylocentrotus droebachiensis
TTTTTAAACTTGAAAACGCCAACACAAAATATCATATATGGGACTGGGGAGAACGATCGTGTCGCATTTTACGATGCGACTTTGATCGCTTTAAAATTCACATTTAACGAGCATGAGGCAATCCAAAACTATCATCTTTTAGAATACGAACGAATATAAGTACTTTAACGGAAATATTTCTAAAATGTAAAAGAAATATGTGTCAAACAATCGCAGAGCCTCTCAGAGTAACATCGTAAAATAGACACGAAAAACATTGCGTCTTGTCGATTTGTTTACGTAGTGATGAAATGGTGTCCTTCACAACGGGTACGGTATTAACAATATTTACGAGTAAAACAATAAATGAAGAAGATTAGTATTTGTGAAAACGTCTAAACTAGTCATTTTCTTGTTAAAACAGAAAATGATGTTGCTTACCTTTGAATCTGATTAGAAAGCCTCTCACAACGTAACATTCGTCCGCAATTTTCACAACGTAAACATGGGCGACACGAAACAATTTTGGTCTAAAAAATAATCGGAGTATCATCGCGGCAAAAACCGCATGGTAGCTTTACGTGATAGCTTCATCCGGGCTCTTTATCACCTGATTTGCTTGTTCATCAAGGCGCAGATCGTATCAGGAGAACGATCACAAATTTCACATCGTAAAATTTTGGCGAGACACCAATTTGTGAACTAAGAGAGTAGCAGTAATATTTTGACTCTTTTTATTGCGATATCCATGTGATTCATATTTAATTCTAAGACCTTATTTGGCCCGATATTATAGGTATTATTTCTACTGGTTTGTTGACATTTAATTTGAAAATATTTATGCTTAAAACGTCCGTTTCATACGTAAAACTAGCGACACGAACATTTACGATGTGAACAAAATTTTGCTTGCACTGAATAAACATGTTGTCATTACGATCAAAAAACGGGAACCGCACGATGTTTTACTTCAATATCGAAGATACATTTAATCACTAAGTTATTGCTCTCAACTGTTTTCCAAGATCTTTGTAGGATTTTAAAGTGACAATACTTTTCTTGTACCAAAAATACCACAAAAAAGTTGGGGACACGTCACATGTTTTCATTATTTTTTCTTTATTTATCCATCTTTTTTTTCTTTTTTTCTTCTGGTGATATACTTTGATCCTTACTTAAAAATATTATGATAAAGAAAAAATATCCACACCACTCTAAATAACCACACGGATGAACTCAAAACAAGAACCACCCACGACACAGCTGGCCCCCAACTAAATGAAATGACCCACGTCCATGCTCTATTACACCTCATATTATTAGGCAATACTAGCCGTTTAACAATGTAGTTCCTGTTACTTGTAGGTCATCAAGGTCATGACCCTGCCTGACAAGGGAATCAAAGCTTTGTAAAGCACATCCTGTCAATGAACCATCGTATATTGGTATAGAATTATGGACCAGAGAACTTGGACTTTGGCACAATTTAATGGTGTGTGATATATGTCTCTATCACTATATCAGTGAGGCCCTTGTGGGCCTTGGAATGGTATTCTGTAAACTAATAGATATTACCGGTATATGTTCATTACCGGTAGTACAAAATACAAAATTGTCACAACAAATCAAAAGTAGAACAAGTCCTTGGTTGATATCTGCACAAGGTTTGCTGTGTACAAGAACCTGTTTTTTTACATTGTCAATAGAGTTGTTGAAATGCTTATAAATCACTTTTGCTCAGGAAGTAAGGTAAACATCCTTGTTTTATTTGTATATCGTATATTGGTATAGAATTATGGACCAGAGAACTTGGACTTTGGCACAATTTAATGGTGTGTGATATATGTCTCTATCACTATATCAGTGAGGCCCTTGTGGGCCTTGGAATGGTATTCTGTAAACTAATAGATATTACCGGTATATGTTAATTATTGGTAGTAAAAAATACAAAATTGTCACAACAAATCAAAAGTAGAACAAGTCCTTGGTTGATATCTGCACAAGGTTTGCTGTGTACAAGAACCTGTTTTTTTTTACATTGTCAATAGAGTTGTTGAAATGCTTATAAATCACTTTTGCTCAGAAAGTAAGGTAAACATCCTTGTTTTATTTGTCAGTCACTCAAAGCGTACATGTAGCACACTTGGATTAATAGAAGATGCTGTTTTTTAGAGGAGTGAATAAGTGGGAGATCCTGACATCACGCTGTGCTTTCTAGTGGATCCTATCAGACTGGCAAAATAAATCGTATATCTACATGTACATACATGTACCATGTAGATAGGTAATTAATTTGGTATAGTCTGAAGTCTGAACATGGTGTAGTGAAATGTTGTATTTTTTTAATGGATGATGGCATAGCGAAAGGGAGGTTTTAGTATCGTTTCAAACCAAAAACTCGGTAGAGAATCAGGGTCCATTTCTATTGTCAACATTGTACCGTACCAAAAATCATATAAATTGGCTAGGCCAAACTCTCACTGATAATCTGTTCTGTCAACTGGCCTGTACAAAATTAATTTCTTTAAATATTGTCTGTTTAGAGCCAGAAGTGAATTACATGTAACTCTGTATACAGGGGGTAGTTACATACATGTAAATATGAGTTAAGAACCTATTGGCTCCTAATTCAATACATTGTTTCGTTCAAATAGACTAAAAACTTAATTTTGATGACCCTATATATTCGCGTATGAGTTACGTATGAACTGTCCCCCAGTGTGAACAGTGTCCAAGGAGGATGTTCTGAAGCCATGCTGAGCTTCTAGGGCTTCTGGCTCTGAGAGTCCATGCACAGATTGAAATTTTATTAGCTAAGGTCAAACAAGGTCATATTCAATATCAAGGTGTTTCTCTATTCTTCTTAGATTTACTGTTTTTTTCCTGTGTTTTAAAATATATCTTTTTTACTGTTCAAAATAAAATGGCGCGATTGTTTGAGGCAAATTATTATTTTGTTGAATGATCAGGGCTCCACACTGGCCATTGTTAATTGTAGAAGGGAGCCCATCCATAATACACTCTTTAGAGTCGGTATTAAGAAACGGAGATGCCCTACATGTACATTGTACATGTATATGATTTTTAAATTTTTTTAATTTCTGTGTCCGGACTTCAAAATTATATGTACAATGTACAGTGTAGGCGCCTATATTTCCAGGATGCCTTCTTGTATTGAACCCAGGATATATACTGTACATGCAGAGATGCCAACCGTTACGGTTTCGCCGTATTTGTTACGGTTTTAATGCTCTTGTTACGGCGTTACGGTAAACAATCAAAATGTTACGGGGAAACGATAAATAAAAGTACATTATAGCGAATGCCGCCTTATCACATAGCCTCCGTACACAGGGCTGCATGTCGCACGCATCTACTCATAAGTTCACTGAATTTGACTACACTGGATAGACACTTTCGCGCACATGGTCCGTCCGCCGCCATCTTGTTAAATTCCGAAACGACACGGCCATACTAGTATACTACGTGCAGTCGTGCATTTTTTGGGGGAGCATGGTGGTGGATGATCGTGCGCGCGGCGCCCGCAATACCCATTCAAAGTATAGTAGCGAAGACTTCGGTGATTCAGCGGGCGCATTGCAGTGCGGTATACGGTGTGTTGTTGTTCATGAACGCCGGGCCTAGCGGCCTGGGCTGGTGTGTCTGTGGTACTGGTTAGTGTACGCGTGCGTGTGTAGGATACGAGTTCTGCCGTTTGACTGTGGATTTGAATTTGCCGTTCGACGCTTGAACGAGGTGTTTTCTTCCTGAATATTATCATGGATTCACTCAAAAGAGCGAGTACCCAAGGAGGAGATCCTTTGACTGCAAACAGATTAAAAAAAACGTTTTTATGCACATCTTTATTTTGGACTTAAAAATGCTAGGTTCGAAATGCAGTAAGAGTGATTGGGTGTTTGTGTACGTTTTCCGCGAAAATTATGCTGCAGTGTCTTGCGTTACGGAAAGACCCCCATTTGTTACGGACAAATGTGGTAAATGTTACTGACAGCCATCCTATAGGGTTGGCATCTCTGTACATGTACCCTTCTGGCTCTAATTACATTGTGTACATGTAGGTCATTTCTTTATTGATATGAGTGATGTCATAATAATAATAATACATTACATTTATAATGCGCTTAATACATGTTGTTACATACTGCACATGTACACTGTACATGTAGTCATGTACAAATGTAGTATACAGGTGGTTTTGGAAGTAAATTCATTACAATTCTATTTCCAATAAATACTTTGATTAATACTTTACTGTGATTCCTTTAAATACTAATCATTTTGAATTGGCTGCAATCATTGACATTTCAGATCTAGCTCAAGATGCCATGTTTATCTCATCAGTTTAAAATATATATAATTTGTTTTTTTCTTCTCCATCTGTTGATCAATAATAATAACACATGAAACAAATGAAGTGCTAAGTAAGAAGCAATGTAGATGTGTATACAATGTATGTACTGTGTACAGTATACATGTACATTGTACCTAAAAAGAAGATTACAAAAATCAATTGAAGCCCCCCCCCCCCCCCTTTTCATCTCAATAAAGAAAACGGGGTGTAGAAATTTCAGGCAATAGAATGCGGCTTGATGTGCATGATGTGTGTATTCCTTTTCCCCAACATCACTTTTCATGAATACGGTCATGTCTGATAAAGGCCTGCAGGCCCTGCATACATGTACATTCATCAAGCCATTTAGTACGCACTTGTCAAATATGGGTCAAATCTGAAAGCCAAATTTATGCTTGGATTTTGTCTACGTAGTCTGCAGACACAGGCTCTAATTTGCACTTTATTGCTATTCCTATTAAAAGCCTTGAGTAGAGCCTAGCTCTGTCAGTCCCTTGCTGTGCCGGGAGCAGCAACAGTACAGGTACTATGGACTGTGGTCTCTGTATAGTCTCCAAGCTCATACCCTCTGCTATGCATCGTGATTGACAAAGGTTTGCGCCTGCAAAGTATTGTCCAATGGTGCCAGAATCGGCCGTATCAAACTATTGATTTACCAGCTTGATTTGCGGAGCAGAGCGTAGATTTTCTGGGTGATTTTACGGCTTGGTATTTTCCATCTTCACACGTGTTGAATATTTGTCAAAAACAGAGAGAGAATGAGAAAGAGAGAGAGAGAGAGAGAGAGAGAGAGAGAGGGAGGGAGGGAGGGGGGGGACTTGAGGAGACAAATGTACAAAGAGACAGTTAAAGAGGGTACAGGAGAGAGAGAGAGAGAGAGAGAGAGAGAGAGAGAGAAAGTGATAAGGTAAAATATGTTTGTGCATAGAATTGTACCAGTTGTGTAGAGCGTCATCAGCTCTGTATATGGCTACAGCTCACATTGATTAATAATTTGATGTGAGAAAATGCAGTATGCTGTGATGCGTACATGCAGATCATAGATTTTCTGGATGAGGTGACACCTGGGGCAATCAATGTCCATCAAATTGGCAAGAGAGAGAGAGAGAGAGAGAGAGAGAGAGAGAAAGAGAGATGAGACAGAAAAGAGAGAGAAGGAGGAAACTGCCTACCGGTAAATAGAGAGTGATTGAACCAGCAGGAGATAGGGAGAGGGAGGCTGAGAAAGAGATTTATTTTTATTTTGAAGGAACATGATAGAGAAAAATAGATACATGTAAATAGAATTACTTCAGGGATGTACCAAAGATCCCGACATTTAAAACAAAAACACACCTGTTGGGGAAAAGTAAAAGAGAGAGAGAGAGAGAGAAAAAGAGAGGGGAGGATCGAGGGAGCTGGGGAGAAACAGACAAACAGGAAAGGATGAACGGGAGGGGAAATGAATGAAAGAAAGGAGAAAAGAGACAGGGGAGAAAGGCATGAAAGGGGTGGAGAGTGAAAGGAAGAGTGGAGAGAGAGAGAAAGTGAAAGAGAGGGAAAGAGAGTTGTGGGGGGGGGGGGGGGGGGTGAAGGGAGGGACACAGAGGGAGTGGGAGAGATGGGAGAGTGAGGGGGGGGGGAGTGGGGGATTCGGAGAGATCGAGATAGCTTGTGCGCACCACCAATTCATGCCTGCATTGTACAGCATGAGATATTTATAGACATCTAAGACTCAAGACTGTCAAGTCGTAATATGTTCATGTGCATCTTCTTGTATGTCACCTAATGAACTCCAAATCAGGGATGGGCCATTGCTTATAATAATGGAAGCAAATTAAGGCGACTAACTGGGTGATGGATGCTTTATCATAGGAGCAGCCTTTCTTGAGCAATTATGCCTTGAAATGGATGGGTAGTTAATTAGGCAACATCAGCTCCACGATACCCTCAGGACACCATTCGAGCACAGACGGGAGAGGCGAATGCGTGCCCTGCCTGGAGAGAAAGAAAAATGCACGGGTTAAGGCAGGTTGTAGGGCATCCGTCGTTGCTGCGTGGTGCGTGATTCCCAAACTGGAACAATTTATGCCGGTGTCCATTTTGCTGGATGATGTCTGTATATAAGGAGATGGGATTGTTTATACGGTATGCATGCAGGTCTGGAGCAACAGAGATGATAGAGCGATCAGTCGGGATGATTTGTATCACTTTAGAAGATATGTTATTATATCGTCTTGTTTAGACCTGCAAGGACGTACTTTAAAGCCAATCTTGAGCTCTGGCAGGGGAACCATATTTTGAGAGAAAATTGCTATGATATATTATGAATTTTATATCCTGCAGTAGATTGGATGTTTGAACCAGTGAAATAGAGAAAAAACACGCACAAAACTTTAATACAAGGCATCATCCTTGCACATAGTGACCTGTGTACAATGTACCTTGATTTCTTTATCTTTCTATGCTCATTACTCAGCCACTATACATTTTCTACAAAAAGTGTTCGGCACCTGTCATTCGGTGTACAGTAGGTTTCGTTGGATTCTGTGATAATTTATTTTCTATATTTACCAGAACTCAAGTTTATCTTTAATACAGAAGTAAATGCCCTTGTACATGTACATGTACATGTAGTTCCAAACAGAGGATACATGTATGTACCCCTTTTCAGCATGTGCACTTGTTTTAGAATGTAAGAAACTATATTCATGATACAGTAGTTATAAGACATTAATCAACATTTACTTTAGGTAATGAAAAATATTGTTGTAACTACATGTATAGCTGTCGGAGAAGCTACATGTAATTGTATCAAAGAAATTGTGTGAGAGTGTCATCGATTTGATGCCCCCCCCCCCCCCCCCCATTGAAAGGATTTATGTTAGCATGTATTTTCAAACGCAGGAAGAGAAGCTAGTGCTCTTAAAAAAGAGGGTACACATTATAATACCGGGTATATTGTATTCCGTTTTTCAAACAAAAAAAATAAAACAAAAAGAACAAAAACAAGTCATTGCAGGTAGGGGGTGCCTTTTTACTTAAATCTACATGTATGATGGCAATCATTGTTAAGGCAAAGTAAAAAGCAAAACAAAAGGATGGTAATAAGACTTTTCATATTGTGGACCCCCCTTTTTCAAATCTAGAGGGAAGCTCCTCTGTGTTCATCTGCAACCCCCCCCCCCAGACCCCCACCCCCCCCCTACCCCAGCCCCCACCCCCACCCCCACCCCACCTGTACTGTCTTTTCCCAGATTTACACCAATGTCCACCAATGTTCAAAAGTGTAGAGTAGATACATGTACATGTACTTCTTGTACATGTACATGTACCTGCAGTAAATGACCAGTAACATGAATGATGACCACTAGATGTCATTTAATGATTACAAACTATTATGTAATAATGAGGGTGACCTTCCTTTTGTGTCTGTTCTATAGAGATGGCCTTTCTCTGATCACGACCGACCGACCGACCGAGGCACTTTCGTAAATAGAACACTCTCTATATACAGTAGCCTTTATCCATGGCCATCTTTTGCTGTTGTGTCTATTACAGGGGAAATAAAGGACAACAAGGAGGGGGGGGGGGGGTTTATTGGTTTCTTTTTGTCACTTCTATGGATGATACAGACCTACTCCACTTCTTTTGTTTTAAATGATAAATACAAATGTTTAAAAGGTTTTTCCATCAGCTACATCACTGCACCGGGACATGGAGTTGGCAGGTTTTATTGAGCACTTCTTTGTTTGATATCCTCTCAGATACACATGTTTGTTACATGTGTTTTAAAAGGAAACCTGTCTATAAAGACCACCTACCTTTGATGATCACTCTTTCATTGTGTCTCCCTTTGGCTTTAATAGACAGACTTTGTATACGCATGTTTAATTGTACATACCGTTTTCAGTCATGCTCGTGATGATAAGCATGGCACAGATTACATGTACGGATGTTTTTCAGTACTTATGCTGCACTTTTTTAGCGTCAATTTTCAGGTACACCCACTTGAACATCAGTGTCATTTCCTCTCTAATTTCATTTCCTTCCAAAACAAGACCAGTTCTTGATTGCTTCCTGTTCGCTTTAAACTCCTCTCATCTCAAAAATATGACGGAGATTGACGTGTTTGTAAAAACTACCTTGAAAGAAGGTCTATAATTGTTTACAATTTCGTCAGATACACAATAAAAACATCCTCTTCAGCTTCAAGGTGAAAAAAGAATTCAGGGCGTTTGAAACTCTGAAAGCATGTACAGTACATGTACAGGTATTAAAATGTCATGTTTTGTCAACTGTAAAAATGGCTGTTAACTGTTGAGTTTTGTTCTATCATTTCCCAACAATAAGACACTGATTATTACTTACAATAAAAGAGGTTTACATGTACATATTGATTTTACTTTACTTCATTGATAACAGTTTTATTTTCCCAGCATATACATGTACATGTAGGCATAGGTTGCCATTGTGTACATGCCACTTTATGAAACCTTCAATTAGGCTTGAGTCGGTACGGTCGATCACACCGGGACCCGACCGTTGCCGTCGGGTCCCGGTTTCGTTTTTTGAGAACCGACGCTCCGAAAAAAATAATGAAATATGTAAGAAATTGCAGTTTTGCACACCACTAAAATCATTCCACCTTGAAACTTAAGTATTTAATTGTTAACAATCATATTCTAGCTCATCCTGAATCAATCCGAACTGCTGATATAAATATGGGTTGCAAATTAAAGCAGTTCGCCCCATGGGGTTGTTGTTGCCAGCTGCTAGCTAGCTACTGTACTGGCCGGGTCTCTCGGCAGGATTAATAAATCAGGTTGAAAGAAACATTAATGTTTGAATAATAAAACGGCTTTCTAAAAAGTACTTCTTTACAACATACCGATCGAATAATTTTTAAAAGACAAAATGGATATTATTTCTTTGATTTTGAACACCGCCTGCTTCTTTTAAAAGCTGAAAATTACTTGGTAATCACAAGAAGTTTTGATACGGATAGCTGTTGCAAGGCAAGTTCAGACTAGTCTCGGAAAAATGCGCAGTGCTCCTCGTAGTTAGCTGTAATCCGTGCCAGAACGAACCCAAACAAAGACGTGATCGTAACGAGAAAAAATCATTAAAAACTACGAGAGCACAATTGGAAAGACAACTACTCAAAATTATCGTAAGCAGAATCATAACTTGGAGAAATAATACAATAGTTGTCCAAGAAAAGCCACAGAAATAGTGATATTTAAGGAGTTACTATAGGTACAATCATTATCGGAATGGGCCTGCTGATATGTCCGAATTACACGTTATTTGGTTTCTAGCCTCGTGTTCTAACACGAGGCTAGAAACCAAATAATGCCCTCTACGGTAAAAAGCAGTATAACAAAGGATTCAAGTATTTGCAGCAAGCCCCTTGCGATAAAAATGTACCCAGTTACTCCTCGATTATCACAATTTCTTTGGCATTTCTTGGGCGATTATTGAATTCTTTGTCCAAGTTATTTATCTGATTATCGTAATTTTGAGCAGTAGTTGTCTTTCCAATTGTGCTCTCGTAGTTTTTAATGATTTTTTTCTCGTTACGATCACGTCTTTGTTTGGGTTCGTTCTGGCACGCATTACAGCTAACAATTAGGAGCACTGCGCATTTTTCCGAGACTAGTCTGAACTTGCCTTGCAACAGCTATCCGTATCGAAACTTCTTGTGATTACCAAGTAATTTTCAGCTTTTAAAAGAAGCATGCGGTGTTCAAAATCATAGAAAAAATATCTATTTTGTTTTTAAAAATTATTCGATCGGTATGTTGTAAAGGAGTACTTTTTAGAAAGCCGTTTTATTATTCAAACATAATGTTTTTTGACCCGATTTATTCAACCTGCATGAATCAAAATGGCGGCTCGATCGTTGTCTTTCTATTTTTGCTCCAGTTTTTTTACTTTTAGAGGCACGATAATGGCACTAAACATCGCCAATCATGGATAAAAAATAATGTCAAATGGAAGAATATACCGATCTGTGCCGAGGTATGCATGTGTTGATTTATTTGACTGATAAAAAAGGTCACTTTTAAGGGACATACTGATGATATGCGCTTTTTATAGAGGCAAGTGACAAATCCTGCGAGCTGATTTCGGGACACCAGGTCCCGATCGGTGCAAGGCCGTCGGGACCCGGTTTATGAAAATCCCGACATGACTCAGGCCTACCTACCTTCAATGAATTCATGTGCAAAAAATACAGTGTTTGGGCTTGATTTTTGATCCTGATCACTTGTATGACATCCTACAAAATGTACATGAAGGCCTACAATACATCCTGTACCAGCAAAGCCTTCAACGCATGTAGGATAATGGCTTGTCATGTCAATCTGTTTGTAGCGTAATGTACATGGAAACCGTTTGCAGTATAATGTGGAAACCTGACACAACTTCAGAAGCTAAAATTCCAGTCGAAAGGGGCATGAAATTCCATACACTGGAAGCAACAGAACCAAAGGTTGTTCTCACATTCCGACATGTTGTCGGAAGTTGCTAGATGAACGCAACTACCCATAAACAAGACAAAATCCCAAATCGAAAAACCCCTTTGGAATGTAGTTTTTTTTTATTTCAACTCTGTCAAAAGCTCTCCCAGTTTTTAAAGTGAGTGACAAACCAATCAAAAACAGTTCGAGCAAAATCAGATAACTTATAAGAAATTTAAGAACTTTTAATGACAAGAAAAACTTTGAAAATCACAAGACAAATTGTCATCTCACTCATAATAATAATAATATTTAATTTTTATATAGCGGTTAATACAAATGTCTCTGAAGCGCTTTACAAATATACTCATGAGTCTGTGACGCCATTGCCTCACTACTTATTGTTTTCTTTATATCGATACCCACCAATATACTGATGTTTTTAAATACTGATGGTTTGTCCAGTAGCACATGTATATGAAATGGTAAATTTAACAAAAAATTGGTTTTAAAATTGTTTTATGGCAATTTAAATGGGCCTAATATCCTATAATTGTATAGGTAAATTTTCAAGGAAGATTCAGACAGAGCATTGCAACGCTCGTTTACTTGTATGACCCATGACTGAGTGTTTACATGTAGGCCTAATTTAACCTCACCCTTGTATTAATGGGAAAGGAAGTGTTTAATACAGCTTCGAGAAGTACTCATTCACCTCCAAAATAGCTCTCAATGTTCTTGGGAACCACAACTGTTCATCAAAATAGACGTTTACTCATGCAGTCAATGAACACAAATCAGCTTGTCATTGTCATTCCAATAGACAGAAAGAAGAGATTGTTTCGGGTCATCATCCGTCGTCAGCGAAAATTGCGGGATGCAATCAATTTACACATTGTGCGCTAGTCAAAATGAGCTGAGCCACAAAGTCCGCACTAGGCCGGCCCATTTACACAATCCAAACACCTTTTTGAAAAATCATCAATTTTTGGGACTACCATCTATACACTACTGGAAAAACCATTGAAGTTTGCTCATACCAATTTTTGGGTGATAGTGTGCATGCCCCGCTCGTCGGTGCCCTGCATGTGTTAGCACAGAAGCGAGGAGAGCAGAAAAGCAAAAATCTGTGAAACTCTGCATGCACACTCCAGAGGTGGATTTTTTGATTTTTGATTTTTGTTTTTTTCCAGCGAAACGCCAGAATCCAAGAAAAATTGATTTTTGGTTGCAGCGTAATAATAAAAGGCAGTTATTGTTGTTTCCTGTGTCCTGTGTATGTTTATTTGAGTTTAATGTGCAATAACTGCAACAAGGATAATGATACAGGTTGTGGTTTAATACATGACATACTGTAGCTACGTACATGAACTGAAATGGTATTACTTGGAAATTGTGAAGGTTTTTGTGTTTATTGGAGTTGAAATTCAGCCGCAACCATCACAAGTGTGTGAGTGGATATACCGGTACATGTATGTTCAGAGTATAAGGCTAGACTGTTGCCAATCAAACTTATTATATGCAGCACATACTGTACGTGTAAGAAGAAATAGTCGTTTAGAGGACCTACATGTATACCGTAATTGTAAGTTTCCTCGTAAATGATTTTACTGTAAGTTTGTATGGCGAGTTTTTGTAGGAGAGAAATCCCCGTACACCGACAGCCAACAAGACTAAAATGTCAGTCTTTGCCACCTTCAGAAAAGTGGTCAGAAACTCAGCAAGACCGACATGTCGGTCTCATGTGCCGTCAGTATGGTGGGCTGTTGAGCTGTGGGCTATACCGCTTTTAGCCAATATAACAAAGGCTTGATAATATATTTTTTCATGAAAGGAACATGCTTTTTACATGTACCGGTACAATATGTGTTTCTGTTTACCGTAAATAACGTTGTATAAACCGCCCTCGTGTATTAACCGCACCCCTCTTTTTCGCCCTTAAAAAAAAAAAAAAAAAAAAAAAAAAAAAATTTTTTTTTTTTTTTTTTTTTTTGCCGAGATTTTTTTTTTTTGTGTGTAAGATCATTACGGTACTGTAAATTAAAAAACAGTAGGGACCTAGGATAGAACCTTGTGGTACACCATGTAATAGAAAAAAAATTGGAGGAATTATTATTATAAACTACATATTGAGTTCTATCAGAAAGATTACTTTCAAACCAAGATGACAGACAAATTTGAGTGTTGTTCTAGTTTCCGAGTGGTAAGTCAACACACCGATTACCGAGCCGGGAGACATTGCCAGGCATAGCGCCAGGTGGAGGGGCATAAATTGAAACTTAAAAAAAAAAAAAAAAAACCGCACCCCCGACTTTGAAATTTTTTCGGCGGCAAAAAAGTGCGGTTTATACACCGTTATATACGGTATAGTTACCAATTAATAGATCTTTTTGGACTCACAGTTATGGCTCAAAACAGTAGAATAAATTTGTCATTGTTTTTCGTTGTCATTATTTTACAGTATACTGTAAAATAACAACAATGAAAAACAATTGCACATCACCCTAAACTTCATGGTAATATACAACACCAGCCCTTCTTATTAATTTAACTTGCATGTTTGTAATGTACTTTATGACTGAGATCGCCTCGTATAAAAAATTTAAAGAAATTAAAAAAATTACCTAACAGTCATTACCCTTGCTTATTCTTGAAAATATTATTTGTTTATGTTCTCTGAAATAATGATTCATATCTATCTTATACCTGGAAGTATCCGTAACTGCGAGAAAATGATATCCTGTTTTGAGGTTAACAGGTTGAATATTCTTTTATTGATGCACCAAGGATACAGCATTTTACAATGTACATGAATGCATAGTCCATTGTAACATCATTATTTGTTTACACAACAAGTACATGTATGTTGACTGTTGAGATATGGGCAATTTTCCAATAATCAATGATTACTCGTAAAGATGGATTATGAATTAAAGAGAAGGTTGAGTTCTGGAAAGAGGTGAAAAATAATTTGTGAGCGTTATCATTCTTATTATGCAAGTGTGGAAGAACATCAGATAAGACATGTTCCCTGAAAAGCATGGCTCTTCAAATGCCTTCATATTCTAAATATGTCATGTAACATCGTAACAATCCAGGGTCAGATTTTTACACCACGTGTTCGTGTAGTCCCATATACATCTTTCTGTGTACAGTGTTTGTAACTTTACCAAGACTTGGCCAAATTTCATATCATTTTGATAATTCCAGAACCTTGCAATACACACAAATTCATATGCTAGATGATCAACCTTTTCTGGTCGATTCCACACATGTACTTGTACACATGAATATGTACATGTATGCACTGTGCCTCAAACCAAGGAGTTACTAAACTCAAACTTGAGACCAGCATGGCTTGCATGTTCATGAATTGAGTTTGAAATTGTCCTCCATACTTTCTTAGAACATTTAACATACAATACAATATTTTTGTCAATATAAAAATAGAAAAATGCTTCTTTGTTTGTGCACAACCTACATGTTTCGGGAAAGGCCATTTGTGTAAGGCGATTACAATCTTCAGTTTCTGTACAGTACGTGGCCTTATATAATCAACAGGTTTAAAAACAGGTACAATGTTACATTGTTGCTAGTTGGTTGATAGTGGCAGTTCATACGTTGCTGAAATTTGATCTTGCCAGCACAAGAGTGTGTTATTTCATGAGTCGTAATGTTTAGGAGGATTTCCTTCTCAATATCCTGCAAATCTCAAGATACTGTACCTTACAAATGTCTTATTTTTTCTATACTCTTCTTATTTTTACCATTAGGAAGATGTTATTCCGAGGAATAAAGATACTAGATTGATCAAAGACAGGACTTTATCTGCAAGCTCCAATCCTTTCAGAGCGACTAGTTTCCTTTCACCACCAAAAGAGGGCGTCCTTCCACCTGTTGAGTCTGGCCTACATGATCCTGAGGAGAGGCTGCTTCGACTCCAGAGACCAGGTGAAGCATGCGGGAGAGAGCACGAAGCAAAATGGCAACGCTTAATGCAAGAGGAGGACAAGTAGAGCGGGGATCGGGGCGGTCGCCCAGCAGCAACCGATCCATCCAGGACCGGCTCGGCCTGGCCACCATGCAGCCCTTCCCGTCCATCCGACACATCGGTCGGCTCTCAGAGCAACACCGGTCAAGCAGCGACTCCAACCTGGCCCACCCCGACCTGCAGCGAAGGGCGGGACACCAGTCCAGTCTGATGGTCAGCAAGAATGAGATCATCCTGGGAGGTGACCACGGGGACAGCGCTAGTGCCAATGTGACCTGGGACATCAGGGAAGACGTCGGGTCACAGGACTGGATCGGTCTTTATCTCATCGGTAGGTATGCTCCCCAAGAGGAGCGGAGAGTGTGCATTGTATATTTGTAAAGCGCCTAGAGACATTTTATTAAGCACTATATAAAAGCTAAGTATTATTATTATAATTATTATTGTAAGGTGCAGAACAGTCAATTTTCGTAATATAACCAATATAGCCAAATCCACTTAAATTGGAATGCTCAAGGTGCACTTGTGGAAAAAGAGAAAAAGAAGAGAAAAAAGGAGATCACATAAAATAACAGATAAAAGGTTCTTTTCCTCTTAGAGTTAAGTTTCATTGTAGCTGACATAAACTCTATGTTTTTGAGGTGATTGGTTTAACTTTATGGTCAGTTCATATCCTAATCAGTCTCAATTTACAGGTGAGCTAAGCAGAATTTATAGGAGACACATCACATTGTTGTAAACCTTTTGTCGACCCTTTTCTAGACTTTGATGCTTAGTCATCCACATGTTTGCACTGACAGAAGATCTTTAAGTAAAAAGAACAATTGCGACACATCCTCTTGATATCATTAAGTCAATAAAAAAGTCATTCATTTTGATATATTTGAGGTGTCATGCACCCTACCCCCTGGATATCCAACCCCCCGGATAACCATCCCCAGTCAACCACCCCCTAGGACAACTACATGTACACTACCTCCTAGGACAACTACCCCCTAGGGCAACCACCATCTAGGATGTGCTGGGCCTGCCCAGCGCCGCCCACCGTAGCTATAACGCTGTTGGTGGGACTTTAAATGTCTGTCCACTGGTTGCTTTATGTTTAAAGATAATTCCCCCTCCCTCCCCCGTAAAATAAAAGGAAAAAAAGAAAAATAAAGTAAATTATAGTTAGAATTGAATAAGCAAAAAATAGACTGAGAGAAAGAAGAGAGACAACTCACCCTCCTACTAGATTTGCGCTGACATCAGATGATTTTTTTTCTTCTTTATTTTATGTGAATTTTATTTTTTGCAAGTCACAATATTTGCAATTGTGTACACCTGATTTGTATAAATAGTTACCTTCTGACTTGCTTTGTTACATCAAAAATATCAGTTGAATTTGGGTGCAATATTTGCCTGTCTACCATTTATGGCATTCTTCAGGTTTTTATAAGTATTTGTACAATGTGCATTAGCCAAGACCAAAGTTCAGCAGTGATAGAGAAATAATAAGATAAAGCCAATAATTCGGGCAAAGGTCTCTGAATAGACAATTTTCGTAATCAATTATTTCCCTCACCTGTTACAAATAGTTGTATTTCAATAGTCAGAATGCGAATTGCACACATTAAATGTTGCTAGGTAGGACAAACATTATGGCTTGTCTTACTTAGGGCGCGTTTATCAAGGCTTGCCACTAGATATCGTACCCCACTATTGAACCCCACTATCATACCCCACTATACGATCGTGATTTGCGGGATGTCGCGTTTATCGACCCTTCACGATTCAAAATAAAGGCCTTGTGTCTGCCCAGCTGTTTTGACCCGGGAAGCAGACAGTTTCTCGGAGGTCAACTTCACACGTATGTACACAACACCTGGGTGGTCCTATTTGTATGTGAGGTTCAAAACAGCTTTGCGTTTATCGATCTCTCAGAAATGTGATTCTGGCTGTATGTCACATACAAAACACACCTTTTTGCATCTTTAGATATGCCCATATCTAAAGCCCTTTAAAAAAGGCTTTGCATTTATCAACTTCTAAATTTGCCTGAAAGACGTTTGAGAAACCTGATTCTAGCCAAAAAGTTGCTAGATAAACGCAACCCTAGTCAGAATCAATGTGAATCGCATACATTAATTGTTGCTAGGTAGGACGAACATTATGGCTTGTCTTATCTAACAACACGTAATGTGCGCAATCTGCATTCTGACTATTGAAAATACAATCATTTTCAACAGGTGAATGAAATAATTGGTAACGAGGCACTTTAAAAAGTTTCATGTATTAATTTTGATTACATTGTAAAATGGCCTATCGCAAGTGGCCATTTTACACACTTAATAACACCCAAAGTGTATTAAAGATAAAGGCGAGTTCTGGTCATCCGATTACATTGTGAAAGAAAAGGTGTGGAATGGATCAGAAAAGGTTGATCATGTAGCATGTAAGTATTTGGTGTGCACTTCAAAGTTCTGGAGTCATCAAAATCGTAATAAATTTGGCCCAGTCTTGGTAAAGTAACAAGCAATGCACACAGAAAGCTGTATGGTACTGCACAAATGGTGTCGGGGCTACCAACATTGATTTCCTAATCTTTTTATGTTCATTACTCAGCCAGTATACATTTTCTACCAAAATTGTTTGGCAAATGACATTTATTTGTAATCTTGAACATTCAGCGTAAGTTTCGTTTGATTCTGTGAGAATTCATTTCCTTTTTTTTAAACCAGAACTCAACTTTATCTTTATAGCATCCATGTTAGGGCTTTTGACAGTTTCTTGTTTACAGTTCTTATGAAATGCAAGGGATTGGAATGATAGCATGCAGTGAAATGGCCTCTCCTACTGTACATGGATATGTACAGATATATAGAACTCAAATAGCAATGAAAAGTATACACTTGCAATTTGCATGCAGTATTCCAGCTGTGTTTGTTGTTGAACGTGTACTACATGTATATCCATGTTTAACCTGTGTGAATTGACCTTGTTTTCCTTTGAAAGGAAGGATGTACATGTACGATGTATTAAGTTGTGGAATTGTGTTTAAATCGAGGGTAAGGTCAGGACTATTTATTGTACTTGTGTCATGCTATTCACCTCAATGACATCAGATTATAAACTAAATGGCTCATAATCTGCAATAGGTTTGCTGCCCTCTGGTGGTTAATCAGTTCTAGTCACCATGGATGCTATTCCATTATTGTCCCAGATTGCTATATAATTTCCCTCTTTCTCTCTCTCTGTCCATCTCATTTTGTCTCTTTCTCTCTCTCCTCCTCCTCCTCCTCCTCCTCCTCCTCCTCCTCCTCCTCACCTCCCATTCTACCCTCCCTCATTCCCCCTCCCACTCTCTTCTTGTATGTGGTTTCTTGATGGTTTCTTCTACATGTAGGTGTTGTCAGTCCATTCATTGATACATGTACTTCTTCCTTTTGTTATAAACAAGCAAGATTCCTTTAGACCTTAGAGCATTTAAAAAACAATTAATTCATTTATTTATTTGTATTTGTTTTATTTATTTATTTATTTATTTATTTTTATTTTTTATTTATTTATTTATTTTTTTTTTTTTTGGGGGGGGGGGGTCTTTTTAAATGAGTATTTTATCTATAAGTTTCTTAAATACATGTATGTTGACACTGGACAGAGATCATCAAAGACACAACAGATACATGTAGCAATATTATCTAGGCTACATGTATGACAGAAATACTGGCAAACTCTGTTCTGTAGCTCTTGAAGATGACAATAGCTCCCTCTATAGGCAAACACATCTGTTTGTAGAGGTGTCGTGGCCTAGTGGATACGTCACCGGACTGTGGAGCACATGGTTCATGGTTCGAGTCCCTCCGCGGCACTGATGACTTTTTGGCAAGATAATAATCTACATTTGCCACTCTCCACCCAGGTGAAGTCAATGGGTACTCAGTAGGAAGAAATTCCTTGAATGCTACTTTGTATAGCGCCTAATTATGGCTGCTCAGTTACAGCCGGGTTTTAATAATGATACTTAGTATAAAGGGCAAGAGATAATATTCATATTTTTCATATACATATAGTAGCTGCACTATATAAATGAACCTATTATTATCATTTTAAAAAGTGAGATTCTCTTAAACATAACAGTTTTGATCTAAACTTGTAGAGTATTCATGCTTTGGCAAAACTTTCAAACACTAAACAAATTTCTAGTTTCAGCAGTATTTTGAACTTCAGTAGTACTTTGCCCTCACCCTAATACAATTGTACCCAACCCTGAACCTAACCCTAGCCATACAATCCAGTCACAGCCCAAGCCTTGACCTAATATCTTTGAAGCAAAGAGGCCCGGTGAAATGTCAGATCACTGATTTTGAGACACCTTGTGCATCATAGAGACATCCAACTATCGTGTTATAAGTGGGTTTGGATCAGGGCAGACATCCATCTTCTACACAAGATGCAGCAATGTAGCTAACCTTAACCGAACCCTAGCCATACAACCTAGTCACAACCTAAGCCTTAAGTTAACCCCAATACCTTTGACGCAAAGAGGCCCAGCGAAATGTCAGATCTTTGATTTTGAGACACCTTGTAAATCATAGGGACATCCAACTGTCATGTTATAAAATGGGTTCGGATCAGAGCAGACATCCATCTGCTACACAAGATGCAGCAATGTACCTAACCTTAACCCCAACCCTAACTGGTCAACCTAGTCACAACCAAAGCCTTGACCATGTATCTACCCAAAGAGGCCCGGTGAAATGTCAGATCGTTTATTTTGAGACACCTTGTGCATTGTAGAGTGGGTTTGGATTAAAGTAGACATTCAACTTCTACACAAGACGCAGCAATGTACCCAACCCTAATCCTAAGTTCCTAACCCTAAGTTCCTAACCCTAAGTTCCTAACCCTAGCCATACAACCGAAGCCTTGACCCAAACCTTGACCTAATATCTTTGACGCAAAGAGGCCCGGTTAAATGTCAGATCACTGATTTTGAGACACCTTGTTCGTTGTAGAGACATCCAACTGTCATGTAATAAAGTGGGTTTGGATCAGGGCAGGAAGGAACGGGGTATGTGAGTCAGGTTTGTAGCTAATGTCATGCCCAGGAGGTCTTGCATCGTATCATCCTTTCATTCTATCAAACTTTCCATTGGCAGGCTTACTGCTGAGAGCCAGAAGGAATTAACTCAGTGTAAAAGTAGAAGAATTAAAGCCCCACTGCACAAGGTATAGCTACTTGCGCCCTATATATAGCTAACAATGCCTAATTGGTGACCATTGGTCCCCCATGATCCCCTTTTTCTTATGTTAACTGAGAGCTTATTTGATGAGGTAACCACCTGTCAGTGACCATGCAGGGAGGTCTTATTCCTCCTGACCAAACTAGGGTAGTGGGGCTTTAAAGGGCCACGTTCCCGTCAGCGTAGTTATCGGAACATGCCATCTGCGTAAGAGCCGTATTCTGTTGGTGTCGATAGGCAGCTATAGCGCCGTCCGCCAGCGCGTACATATTTTGAGCGCCCTCTGGAATACTGGAAACATGCCTCTTTAATGCTTTTCTTGCTTTCACTTGGAAATCAATAGTGGTTTTCATATTTTTAACAAGAAACTCTGATTATTGCCTCTTTCTTGCTGTACCCTTCTTTCACGAAACTGGATGAGAACATCTTGGATTTTCACAAGATGATATTAAAGGTACTATGTCCCTTTTGCAGCCAACCTCAAATTCTGTAGAACTTTGCAAGAATTATGAATATATCATGTATGTCCTATCTGTGAAATTTAAACGTTAGCAGTGTCCTAATATTCAAATTATGCAAGGAAACCCGTTTACTTGCTAGACTTCACTGTCAGACACTGTTGAGTGACTGACTGGCTTTTTTTCTTCTTTGGTAATAACATACATAAAATGAGCTGTAAAGGGTACATGAGCATTTGTCTACATGAATAACCCACTTCTTGTGATGGCCAAAATTAAACTAATTGAATCTTTGCGCAGCATAAAACTTATGACCATTCGGTACAATGGTCTGAAAATCAAGACTATTACTTATTGGCTCTATAGCTCCTAATTCGATTTGACAACTAATAGTCGTTATTTTCCCACTTGAAAACATTTTCAAGTCCCATCTTTTTTAGGGAAGTTCTAAATTAGTATTATCTTTCAAATGCCGTTGGAATTTAACTTTTTCATTTGTTGGCCTTCAAATGGGACATAGTACCTTTAAACGCAGAGTGTCTTTTGATGAAGCAGGTGGATTTTTTTGCATCCCAAGATGAAACCAAGACTTGCGCAAATACTTTTAAAAAGAGATTATCAACAACAAAAAACATATTTTGTAGACTAAAATAGCTTTGTAGGCTTTATGGGCTAAAAAAGAAGGAATCAAAATGTGTGGCAGTCATCATAGATTAATATAAACATTGAATAGATATACATGTATCCCCCCCCCCCCCCTCTCCCGTAAAACAAAAGAAGAGAATAGTCTGTCAAGAATGACAGCTTGAACAAATTACGTAGAGCATAAATGGCACTCATCACAACAGTCATTAATTGCTTCGAAACAATGAAGTAAAACAGACCGAGTAAGAACGTAATTTTGATGTGATGACAGACTAATTAATTATGTCTTTTCTTTTTTAAACAATGCAATCCATTTGTTTCTCTAATCGATTTCCGTGATTTTATGGAAAGCATTCATTGACAGGCTGGTCTCTCCTGATCTACATTTCCACAAGGGTTGGTCATCAACAAGGACACTTTTTGTTTTGGCACCCTTTGTATCAAACCCTTGTAGCCATCACATGCATCTTCATATGTATGTAGTCAGGCTACTTGCAACTCTACTTTTCTGAGTTTTCTTCAAAGATACAGTTTGCTTGATTCAAGTTAGTAATTCAAGCAGATGTATCTTAGTTTTTTTAGAAGGGAAATATACATGAGATAAAATTTGCAGGAATTTATAATTTGTGTTTGTTTTTGGGCACCCTGTTAATATAGGCTGTAGCAAGCAAGGTCTCTTTGATAGGTAAGCAGACCACATGTAACTGTCACAGTTTCAATACAAGGACAAGAATACAAGATACACAATTTTATTCACATTCATTGAGACTTTAAACAAATCCTTTCTTCCTCTTATTCTGTTTTATTCAGGAAGATAATAGTTATTTTTGTTAATATTTGTGTGCACCCTGTAGCAAGCAAGGTCTCTTAGGTGGACAGTCTGCATGTAACTGTCAAAGTTTCAATAAAAGGCAGAGTTTCAATAAATGGCAAAGTTTACACATTATTTTGGATCACCCTGTAGCAAGCACGGTCTCTTAGGTAGACAGGCTACATGTAACTGTCAAAGTATCAATAAAAGGCAGAGTTTACACATTATTTTGGATCACCCTGTAGCAAGCACGGTCTCTTAGGTAGAAAAGCTACATACATGTATATGTTCACGTAACTGTCAAAGTTTCACTAAAAGGCAGAGTTTAAAAAAATAGCAAAGTTTACACATTATTAGTAGTAGGCCTGAGTCGAAACGGGTCCCCGCCCGGGCCCGACCGTCGAGCTGAAACCCGGTTTTTGGTTTTCGGGTTTCGGGTTTTTCAAAATTAAATTTCACACTGATATTTTGAAATATAGAACTAAAAATATGCAATTCACAAACTTATATTTCAATATAATCAAATAAATATGCTTTAGAAATAAATGGATATTGTTTCAGTTGACGGTAGGTGTTTTTATCGCTCTAAAATTGAGGCTGCAAGAAAGGAATCGCGCTTCGTGGTACCGATCGAGTGCGTTCAGAAACGGAAGTGGAAATAGATCGATGACAGAGCAAGAAAGTGCCACACAGAAGACTAAAATGTTGATCAGACTATTGCAATTAAATCGTAATACTAAAGGCATTAATTTAATTGTCAAAATATATCCACAATATAATGGTTTACCCTTGATAGTTTGATGAAGGAAAATAAATTAAAGCTCTTGAAATAACATCGAAGTGCCTTTCGTTCGTTCTAAAAATACGTGTATAACGGCAATCAGAAGTTACGAGTCAAGCTTGATATGCATGTTTACATCCCTGCACCGTCATTCGACCTGATCGGAACAATAAGCATTGAACCAATTAAAAAACATCACGTAAGACTTTGAGGGACTCCAATTCAACAAAATTACCGTAAAATAGTTATTTGCTTTGACAAATAATACTATAGATATTCATAATATCTTACAGAAATAATGATATTTCATGAGCTACGTACTCGATATCGAGTTCAGCTAGCCATCATTTTGAAATGAGACGTAGTTGTCATGCATGCAGCGCAGTAGGCTAGCTACAGACAGAATACGGCAGCTCGCATCGCAGAGAGGGAAAAAAAAATCACGTAATAGCCACGTGAAGATCACGTGATCTCAGGCCCGCGCTTTTTTCCTCTCTCTGCTGCATACTGCCCTCTACAGTCTACTGCATGACAACTACGTCTCATTTCAAAATGATGGCTAGCTGAACTCGATATCGAGTACGTAGCTCATGAAATATCATTATTTCTGTAAGATATTATGAATATCTATAGTATTATTTGTCAAAGCAAATAACTATTTTACGGTAATTTTGTTGAATTGGAGTCCCTCAAAGTCTTACGTGATGTTTTTTTAATTGGTTCCATGCTTATTGTTCCGATCAGGTCGGATGACGGTGCAGGGATGTAAACATGCATATCAAGCTTGACTCGTAACTTCTGCTTGCCGTTATACACGCATTTTTAGAACGGACGAAAGGCACTTCGATGTTATTTCAAGAGTTTTAATTTATTTTCCTTCATCAAACTATCAAGGGTAAACCATTATATTGTGGATATATTTTGACAATTAAATTAATGCCTTTAGTATTACGATTTAATTGCAATAGTCTGATCAACATTTTAGTCTTCTGTGTGGCACTTTCTTGCTCTGTCAGTGGGTCATCGATCTATTTCCACTTCCGTTTCTGAACGCACTCGATCAGTACCACGAAGCGTGATTCCTTTCTTGCAGCCTCAATTTTAGAGCGATAAAAACACCTACCGTCAACTGAAACGATATCCATTTATTTTGTAAAGCATCTTAATTTAATTCAATTGATTATTTTATTGTTTTGAAAGCAGTAACTGTCCTTTCCGTCGCATTATTAGAACAGCAACTGAGCCTAACTCCCGCCGCTGCATGCACACGATTTTTAGTGTCAGTGCAGTGGTGAAAATTTCGGGTACCCGGTCCCCGCCCGAAATTTTCAAGTCAAACCCGGGTTCGGCAAAACCCGTGATGACTCAGGCCTAATTAGTAGCAAGCACGGTCTCTCAGGTACATGTAGAAAGGATACATGTTCATGTAACTGTCAAAGTTTCAATAAAAGGCAGAGTTTCAATAAATGGCAAAGTTTACACATTATTTTGGGGCATCCTGTAGCAAGCACGGTCTCTTAGGTATACAGTCTGCTTGTAACTGTCAAAATTTTCAATAAAAGGCAGAGTTTACACATTATTTTGGTGCACCCTGTAGCAAGCACGGTCTCTTAGGTAGACAGGCTGCATGTAACTGTCAAAGTATCAATAAAAGGCAGAGTTTACATGTGGAATTGCAGGAAGGATATTAAGCATGAGTCACACCAAATGACAGGAGCTGGCTTTCGGCTCTGCAATTCTCATTCCACAATCCACAATTAAAGGACAATCGTTACAGGAGACCCGACGACGGAAGATCGATCCGAATTGTGCCGTTCTGGACGTCTCGTGTCTCGGATCAATCCACCCTGAAGTATGGGGAGCTTGATGCAGAGTTCAGATAAAATATAATCTAATTTTGATGTAGCATGAAAAATGCAAAAAATTAAAGGGTTTAAAGTCTTAATCATTTTTATTTTAAAAATTGAAATAATGGGGGCATGGCACAGAAATGAATCAACTTTGTGATCTCTTACAAGCACAGATGTGTTACAGTCGAACCTGCTGTAGCGACCACCTGTATAGAAAGACCACATTTTGTTATTCCCTTGATTATGGTTTTTCATTTAAAACTGTACTGAAGGATTCTGTACACACAGGCCACCTGCCTACAAAGACCACTTTTCATGTTTCCCTTGAGCGCCCTTTATTGACAGGGTCCACTTTAAATCATTCATTAAACCCCCATTCACACACATGATGAAGGAAATCAAAGGCAGCAACTATAATTGAATGGCAAGAGGCAGTATTGCTAATGTTAAAAAAATAGTAATACGATGCTGAGTGCAACAATGGCCCTCACATCATACTATACATATTGATATTTACATCATCTCCCTCATCTGCCATGCAATCGTCTTCATTTCACGTTCCCTTCCCAACCTCTTTTCTGTCTCTCAGTTTTTCCCTTCCCCCAGTTATGCCATATACCAAGATCGTACCTGCCAACCCTTCAAAATAATCTAGAATATTCTGATTTTCTGATTTTTAGGACCTGAATTTTTTTTCTTTTCTAAAGCCAAATTAAGCTTGTTTTATCTTGTGCCGCAATTTGAGAGTTCAAGTTTGCGTGCGTTGAATGGGTGCATGATCACTTTCACTTTTTTGTACAGATTTACTGCATATTGCCGGGTAAACTTCTGCTGCAAGTGCGATTTCTTATTTTTGAAGGCATACCGTGCTAAAAATTCCTACCGGTAATTCTTATTTTCAAATGTTGGCAGGTATGCAAGATTACTGAAAGTGAACGTTTCAGAATGACTCAACAGAACTCACTTTCCATTTTCCCTATTTTTCTTTGCTCATTACTCTTTCATGTAATACATCTCATCAATGAATAATCGTTTGGAAAATACCATAATATTTTGTAATCAATTCTACAAGCTTTGTTTGTTTCTGTCATGACTGGAACGAAAGTTTCCCTTTAACTTCCAGTAAAGCTCCTATGTTGACATGAAACTTGACATCGATTCATTTCAATCTTGTTTACTTCCAGGAGAAAGGAACCCTGCCAGCTACCTGAGCTACAAGAACCGCGGGGTCAGCGGCACGCACAAAGGTCAAATCATCTGGGTCGTCGATGCTGAACCAAACTTCACCAAACGTAAGTTGTTCATCTGAGGTGAACTTCAATTTGATTCATTTTTTTTTGTCTTCATAAAGATCACATTTTAAGATTTGATACCCTTAAAAAGCCGCAGTGGCTTGAGGTAAAAGGGGAATCCATAACATCCTCAAACTTAAAGGGGGAAGTCCACCCTGATATTGAGCTTAAGCAGTAAAATGAGAGGAACATGTCCGTGAAAGTTTGAGCAAAACCCAATCAAAAACAAGAAAGTTATGAATATTTGAAGATGCGATCAATCAAACACAAAGTGGCAACTCTTGCGAGCGCCACTACCATTTGCTCTGCACTAAAGAAAATCAGCTCAACGCCATTGGCAAAATCATTATCTAGAATTGTTTGATATGGTAGCGGCAAGGGGGTGAAAGCGCATATGTGCATCCCTTTTTACATAAGGGAAATTACCTGTCTTGCCACTTTCAAAAGATACCTCAAAACTTACCCTTTTCCCCAATGATCTATGTGATCTACTTCCTGTGAGACAAATATTGTCTTCTTTTCATATATTTGTATTTGTAAAGCGCTATGGTACTATTGTACTGTTTTCAGTGCTCCTTAATATTCAATACTATTATTATGAATACATATGAGCCTTTTGGCCCCCAAAACACACAAATGAAAACGAATGCCATTTTCCTGTGTTGAGGACTAACGTCCTTCATGTACAGTTGCAATATACCGGTAGTGATTTTTGTGAACAGATATTGTTTCCCATGACAAGGGCAAATTGTTTTGATGCAAGCAAGTAACATGCAAGCCGACACAGACGGAACTGCTTCTTCAGTCACATGAGGCTCTCTGAATGCCTTGGTCGAGAAAACAATTCATAACCAATCAGGGAGTCTGTTGTCACGTTTGGCTCCTTCAATGCCTTCCCCTACGATCATTTCTTCCCAAAATGGGATGCACTTGTGTCAAATCTAAAATGGGAAGAAGAAAAAAAGGGGTTAAAATTGTTAATATATCCTCGATCCATTCTTGGAGTAGGGCACCTGTTTGATGACTGCGACAGGTGAAAATTGATCGCAAGGTTCGCATGAGAGTCTGTAAACTTCAAGTTTAGTGTGTGGTTTTTAACTTTGACATTATCCTATAGATAGTTATGGTCCATGATGCAAACACGCTCTAGTTAGGATCACACAAGAATCTACAAACTCTTGGTTTTTAGCTTTGAGATTATCCTATAGATAGTTATGGTCGATGATGCGACACGCTCTAGTTAGGATCACACAAGAATCTATAAACTCTTGGCTTTTAGCTTTGAGATTATCCTATAGATAGTTATGGTCAATGATGCGGACACGCTCTAGTTAGGATCACACAAGAATCTATAAACTCTTGGTTTTTAACTTGAGATTATCCTATAGTTATGGTCCATGATGCAGACACGCTCTATTTTAAAAATCTATATTTTAAAATTTGAGGTTTCGCAAACTGAATGTTTATAACTCTGCCAGCCCTGTGCAAGCACAGCTAATGACTTTTTACAGGGTAAAACGATCAGACATGTGACACGGTGCTAACTTTGAGGTTTTGCAAACTTCAAATTTTAAATTATGACAGTTTCATGCGAATATATAGCTAATGACTTGGTAATGGGGTAGAACGATTGGACGTACGGCAGGCATGGCACGCAGAGCATCAGTGATATCTAACTTCCTGTGCGTCGGACCCGAGGGTCATTGCAACACGGAGAGGGGAGCCATAATTTTCTCCTCTTTTTTTTTTCCCGCTGGATTATTCGAGATGATTCACGACATTGAAGTCGGCACTATGGCTAATTCTCACAAAATATCTATATCCTGACCTGACAAATATTTTGTCAATGAACCCTCATTTGTTGTATCCTCGTTGTCTAGTCTCTTCTTCTCAACATTTATGCATTTTTATATTTTTTTAATAACGTAAGGAATATTTTAATTTGGAGTCTTCTTTTACACATCACAATGTGGTCAATGTCCGCAAAGACACTTGGAAGTTACTTATTGCTACGCAGTCACAAGACTTCTACACGTGGTCAAATGAGATCTGTTTACTCTGGACAAAATTATCTACTGTATAACAATATCAAATATAACATCGGTGAGCAAAGAAAGACATTTTGGAAGTTGATATGCGCCATGGTCTGATGCTGAAGACTAGCTTTTGGAAAAGATAAAATATCCGCTTTGTGCAATCTTTAATCAATCTAATCAAAATGGCACCCACCAAGGTCATTATTGCCCTGTTTGTTTTCATCTTTTCAATTAGCTGATTAATAATTTTAGATTTCTTGTTTTGATGTGGCAACTTTGAAACACGATTATAAAGAGTTTGTGGTTTGGCTGGAAAAGTTTTTTTCATAACTTTAACCAGCTTTAACTCATTATCATGTTTTCTTATTTTGGAGAAAAGTCAATTAATGCACAGATATTATGACAGTAATTATATTAACAAATTCGATGAAAATCTGAAACAGATGCATAGTATTTAATACAGTTAAATATGAAACTTATGACTTTTTCATGAATTATCAAAATAGTCTCAAGGGAGTATAAAGAGTAGGGGGGCGGGGATGATTAAAAGCAGTAGGTAATTTAACTTCTATTTAAAATTAAAAAAATAGCTCGAGAAACTAAAGAAGAGCTGTGTTAAAACCTGTAACAATACAGCAAGGAAACAAATGCTGCTTTGAAATTGTGCTTGTTTTGTAGCAAATCAGAAAAGATGTACCAAACTCCTTCCTTTAGTTCAGGTAGATCTGTATTGCAAACCCTTCCATGTCTTCCATGAATATCACCTAGCTGTTGATAACATGTTGCGGTTCTGTCAAGACTTAAGAGCAAATACTGAATAGGCACACATGGATCTCTGGCACGTACACATATAATTTATTGTATGTAAACAATGTACAGATGGAGCCAAGGACTTGTCTATGAGTAAGAGAGAGAGAGAGAGAGAGAGAGAGGGAAAAAGAGTGGGGAAGATATTGCGCAATTTCTTGGTAGAGTTTCAAAGAGCAGAGTTTGGGATTTACTAAGTATTTTGTGATGACTCATATTTTACGTGTGTCGGGATTATCTGAAGTGGTGGTTGAATTTGGCGAGGGTTCTTTTTCCACTCATCAGGTGTCTCTGCCCACACATTGAGTGCCTTTCAAGATATGAGGTAATGTGATTTGATGATTTTGGTCCGTTTCACTCCCGCTGCAGTGACTGCACTATAGATCCATACACCTGTAGGTCTAGATCAGATGTAACATTGGACAAACAGCATTTTACAATATATATTTTATCACCTGACGAAGTGTTGCAGCGGCACTCGAAACGTTGTGATCTTTTGATCCCTTGTTGACCATACATTGCGAGACAAACGAATGTCACTAGCGATATTATTTTCGATACTATATCCGCAATGAGTAATATATTTAGGAAACAGCATTTTGTTTCACCCTCCTTATAATGACATTCAATATTTAACCACGCAGTTGATTTTTTTAATACAACTTTGATAGAATACAAGAAAATATCCCCAGATGTTTTTTTATTTAAACCAACTGTAGTACATCAAGAAAAAAAATCTGTAACATTGAAGTGAATTACAGGCCTATATCTGTAACACAGTTTTCCACGCCCCTTTCATTCTTCACTTCTGGGAATCCTTTATTTTCGTTTTGGTTGTACTTTGATTCCTCTTCTCACTAAACTACCATTTTCAATTACTCTTCCAATTTCCACTCCCCTGCCATCCCCTCCCACTTCTCTGTTATTCATCCCCTTCCTACTTTCCCTGCCACTCCCCCTCTTACTCCCCATGCCTCTCCCCTTTCTACTCCCCTGTCACTCCCCTTTCTACCCCCTTTCTACTCCCAAGCCACTTCTCTGTTTACTCCCCTGCCACTCCCCTCCATACCCCCCTGCCACTCCCCTTTCTTGTCCCGTGCTACTCCACTTTCCACTCCCATGTCACCCCCCTTTATACTCGCCTGCCACTCCTCTCTCTTCTCCTGTGCCACTCCCCTTTCTACCCCCTTCCTACTCCCAAGCCACTTTTCTTTTTACTCCCCTACCACTCCCCTTTATACTCCCAAGCTACTCCCTTTCTACTACCCTGCCCCTTCATTTGCTATTCCCCTTACTATTCGCTCCCCATTCCTTTCATGCACCCTTGTCATCCCCTGCCACTTCCTTTCCACTCCTTCCACTCTTTCCACTCTTTCCACTCACCTTTCTGCCACTCCCCTTTCTGCCACTCCCCTTTCTGCCACTCCCCATTCTGCCACTCCCCATTCAGATGAAACCCATCTTCCGAAGACACATGAGAAATGAAACAATCATTTTTCATGGGAAACTTCAGATTGAACTTGATAATACCACTTCAGTTTTATATCAAGTTATATTTTTCTGTGAGGAGTCTAGACTGTAGAGGTGTATTAATGGTAATGTACACACTAAACCATGAGAGATCGGCCAGCTGAAACCGGATAAGGTCAATTCAATGGAACTGGCATGTTAGTCTTCATGTTAATCATTACAAGCATTCCAGGCAGTCAAGGTTTATCAGGCTTTGTGAGGGCAATGATTCACATGTCTAAATTTAATGCACAGTCGATATCAAGGAGAGATTACACATTGGTGTGAAGAGATGTCTGGAAAAAAGGAGTTTGAACTCTGGTATATATAGGGTGAAAAATGATGTACAACTTTTGATATTCTTTTTATTCTATCAGAATGAATATCATTAAAGCAATTTCATATAAGAGAGCTTGACACTTTTAGGCACCCAGGGCCCAAAATCTAAGCCCAGACCCCCCCCCCCCCCAAAAAAAAAAAAAAAAAAGAAGAAGAAGAAATTCAATATTTTATCTTGGGGCTCAGCATGCATACAAACAGTAAAAAGTTCAATCTCGAGCCTAATCCCATCGAAATGTCCTCCCTAGCTCATTCCGTGTAGGACTAAAAAATAGCTCAATATTTACACAACAGTTCCATCATTCGCTGTTGTCCCAAATACCTATCCATGTACACTGATTTTCCGGAATCATTTTGGTTATTGAAAACCTATTTCCTACATGGAGTGTAATCTACCCTTTAGAATATATCATAGTGAGTTTCTTTCACATTAGGTATGTTGCATCAGCTCGAGATTACCAATTAGCCCGCTATTTCTGATTTGGGAAATAGCCCGAAGTTACAAATCACATCTCTATCAGCGCGAGATTCGACCTTGAAACTCAAAACTTGAGCTCGAGATATGCTCAGCGAGTCTTTGGGCTGGTGAAGACGCACCAGACAAATAGCGAGATATTTTGCAATTCTAGCCCAAGATATCTTGGGATGATTATCTCGACCAAATATCCCGCTAATTGCAACTGTGGGCTGATGAAGACTCTAATTAGCTGGATAATTTGCGATCGGGATAGATAAAATAGCGGGTTATTTGGCAATCTCAAGCTGATGATGACAGGCCTAATGAAGTAGCATGACCATTACTCAACATTTACTTTAATGGAACCTGGGCAAAGGGTAATAGAACACACCCTTAAAGGTAAAGACCAGTATTGGAAACGCCCCAATTTCAAAAAATGAAATGGAAGCTCTTATTACCAATCATGTGAAAGAATATGTTTTGACTAATACATGATGATAAAAAAATTGCCGGGAAACCGCCTACCAATTGATATATTTGGTAAATTATTTTATCTATGGGTGTGTGAGTGATAAATGCACGTGTTTGTGTAGTCCCATATACATCTTTCTGTGTACAGTGCTTGTAACTTTACCAAGACTGGGCCAAATTTCTTATCATTTTGATGATTCCAGAACCTTGCAATACACACCAATACTTGTATGCTAGATGATCGACCTTTTCTGATCGATTCCACAACGTTTCTTTCACAATGCAATCGCATGACCATAACTGGTCTTTAGCTTTAAACCTTGTATTACCCAAACGCTACTAACCCGGCCAACCCTTATTCTACTACCCTTGTTTTCCTAACCCCTTCCCCTCCCCTCTCTTACCTCTTCCTCTCTCCCTTTCCGCCCTCCCCTGTGCCTCCCAACGGGCATCTCCATGTAGCAGTGTAATGTTGTATCGTTGAAAATAACTATGAATGATTACATGTATTCTCAAGCACTAAATACAGTACAGTATGTATCAGGCCAAATAAAAAAAAAAACATGTTTAGCGTCATGTCTTTTTTTAAAATAGGAAGGAGGAGGCCTTTTTTTTTTTCTTCAAAATGGTGGCTCAAAATGGACGCTTGGTACATTTTCCCTGACAGTCTGGCTTTTTTCAAACAGAAATAGATTATTAAAGTATTATGTTTTTCATGTTTTAAATATGAAAATAAAATAAAAAATAAATAAATAAAGGAGGCGGCCCCCAAAAAGGAAGCGGGCGGGGACGCTAAACATTTTTTTTTTTTTAAATGGCCTCATATCTTTGAACTGTTTTAGCTCAAGTGCATTTTATTTCTCTGTTCGCACTTGAGCTCACAGTTAGATGCTACATGGGTATCTGCAAACTGCACCTGTCATTGGGTCAAAGTAGTTTGCAGGCTCAGACTTTAGTAATTTGACACTTTACCACAATTCTTAAAGCCTTGAGCAGAAGCTAGCTCTATCAGTCTCTGGCTGTGTCGGGAGCAGCTAAAGTACAGAGCCTATGCAGTATACTCACAGCCTAGTCTCACTGTGCAGACACCGTTATGCACCGAGACTCGATGGTTTGTGACTCCAAACTACAGCTGTCACTGGGTCAGAGCATTATGATTCATAGGCTTATATCTCCGGTATTCTAGCTAGGCTGAAGTCCGCGGGTGTAGGGTTCCAGCTAGCTTGAACAGCTTTGGAGGGGCCCTACCCTACGTCACCACAGCTCAAGTGGAGCAAAGTCCATTGAGGTTGATCTGTAAGATAGTAATAGCTCCAATATACCAGGGAGGTGATGTATGTACCCATCTTCATTGGGTTATTGGTGAGCTGAATCGTTGAGGAGGGATTGGCATGTGTGTCAGTAACTGCTATTAAAAGACAGATGACATAGCATTCTAGATGTAGTATTGTTGCTATTGTTTACTGGTGCAAAGGAGAAATCAACTATTTCTGTGTCAGTTGGTTGTTTTGATTTTATTCAGAGAGGTTCTTCATTAACTCATGAACTTTATTATATGGACCTATTTCTCCCTGTCTCTTTGGAGGACTTGGTAGTCTTGTACCGTAGTGGCTTTGGACACTGTACCAAACTAAAGAACTAAAATAAACGAATGATTTTCAACATTCTTTGTGCTTTATCATTTGAATGAAAGGACTATTTAAAGTACGTACAGTGTAGGACATTGGATATTAGCTTGTGCTACGGAAACTGCCGCTGAGCACGAACGGCAAAGTGGAGGTTTTCATGTTACTGCTTTGAAGCCCATTTAAGTTTGCGTTCATGAAATTGTCCTGAATGACAGATGAATATTGAGGCAGCCTTGATCCCTCCTACCTTAGAGTGCAGATATTGTGAAGAAAATTTGTGAAGATCATTCAAAAGTACTGGATTTCTTTTCTTTAAAGTGCATTATCAACTTGGAGTACTGGAAGCAGAGCCTCAACTACGTTTTGTACCAATTTCATTTGCCTCAAGAAAATGGGAATAGATGGTGATTGCCCAAGTCCTATTGCATAATTGGATTTCTTTTGAAAAAGTGCCTGTATTTCTTGCAGTGACAGGAAGTTGTTGTCACATACCTGTTGGGGAGCTACCTGACGAGGTACCGGCAGCATTGTAAGACAGGGAGGTTGATGGCCCAAGTGGATTAAGGGAGATCGGGAGGTGTGCTATTATATCGTTAGGCAGGGACAAAACAAACTTTGAAGAGAGAGAGACAGACAGACAGACAGAGAAAGAAAGGGAGATATATATAGAGAGAGAGAGAGAGAGAGAGAGAGAGAGAGAGAGAGAGAGAAAGAGAGAGAGAGAGAGGGAGAGAGAGAGCAAGTAGACAGGGACAGATAGACAGCAAGAGAAAGAAGAGAGAGAAAAAAAGAGAGAGAGAGAGAGAGGGAGACAGAGAGAGAGAGCAAGAAAAACATAGAGAGAGAGAGGGGGAGAAAGAGAGAGAGTATTAAAGAGGGAGAGAGAGAGTATTAAAGAAGGAGAGAGACATACAGAGTAAGAGAAAGAAAGAGTAAGAGAAAGATAGAGCAAGAGAAAAAAAGACAGGGATAGTATTAGGTAAGAGAGAGAGAGAGAGAGAGAGAGAGAATAAAAGGGAGAGGAAGAGAGGAACTTGCATGGACAACAAGTAATTGTCAGCTTCCACTGCAGTGCAGTAGGGGTACCCTCCGCAGTTAGTTAGGGGTTCCTGTACGATCGACCCGCATGTGCGTAATACTGTCTCTTCCCCCCTCGCATTATACCAGCCGTAAATACAGCAATTGTTTTTCTCGCACCTCACATGGATCTCCCTCAAGTGTTGTAAGGTTTTCCAACGCAACAGTTAAACTTGGATGTAATCGATACATCGTAAGGTGAAGTCAGTTTATACAATAACCTATTGTCTTGTTCGCTCGCTGAACTTCATTCATCTGTCTGCATGATGCTACGTAGCATGTTTTAGGAGCGTGACAACACTTTGTGGCATTCGTTCCTGAACCTATTTGTTGCCAAACATTAGTGAACATATAACTCTGCGATAGTGTTGTTGTCGAGGAACAGACTCTCGTTTGACGGTTTTGTGCATCCAGGCAAAGACTTGAATTGTTTTGAATGTTAACGTAATCACTTTCGGGATTGGCCAACACCATGTTACGACAGAGGTATCAATGTGAGTATAGAAAAACGCTTGGAATCGATCAGTATTTCTCCCAACTATCATTCCACAGTTGGTTTCATATATTTTAAGTTGCATATATAGAAAGCTTGATTGACATCTGGTGAGAGCCACAAGGCTATACAGCTTTTTGTAAAAGTATACAAAATATACAAAGTAACGCCATTCTGGCTTCAGCAGAATGTATTGAATGACTATCCAGTAGTGTCATGAACAAACACTATCTAACCTGTATATAGAGAGAATTTTTTTTTTTGTGAGTTCAGTTTTTTAGATTACCAATTCCAACAATTTACAAGGCTAAGCCTCAGTTTGAACCATTCATGGTTCTGATCGAAAATAGCCACCAAGCATGGTTTTATTTGGCTATTCTAGTACCCCAAGCTAAACCAAAATGGAAAGTACAGAGGAGGGGGAAGAGGAGGGGGAAGAGGAAGGGGTAGGGAGAGATGTTGATGTTCAGAGAATGATCATATCTGTTGAACCAATATCTTTTTCATTGCAATTTTTTAACTGTTATTCTTGTACACAGTCGTTTGCTGCAACATTTAGTTTGATCAAATTTGCACTTTTAAGGTTTTATTCAACAAAAAAATAATACCGGTACATAGAATTGTGTACTGTTTTATCATATTTTGCTTTTCATTTTAACAGTCTTGGTTATGCCATGTGTTATTTGCTTTTGTGATTGTATACACTGACATTCATTATATTGCACTGATTTTATTTCTCTTTTGCCATTACAATATTGTATTTTGTCTAATATTTACGCTATTAATTATGTTAAAAGAACATTTATATCATTACCAGTATTCATTTTTATGGCTATGATGATAGAAAGATCAGGAAAAAAAGAACTGCATAGTTTAAGAATTAAAAAAGAAGATTGCATGCAGTTCAATTAATATGTGAGACATTCATTTAACTGCAAAAAAATGACTAACTTCGCTGTTTTTCAACATAAACAACATTGGTTGCTGAGAACCAGAAGGGCATTTATACTCGTACATGTGAGTTTAGAGCCTTTTTAGCTCCAAGCAGACAATAGATATGGTAATTTAATTAAATAGCCTTTATCAGTGTGCCACTATTCCCTTGATTGCAACAAAGTCAGTGCAATTATTTCCAGACCAGGTAATAGCAATTCATTCAATACGAATTATAAACTTAGACAAAGAATGTTTATGAAGATGCATCATGAAACATAATTATAAAACTGTTACGCAGAAACAAAACCTACATGTACTGCTATACATGTATTTCTATCCAAAGCAAAGTAGCAAAGCGTGTACTAGGAGAAGCAATTAGTGCAGGCATTGTCATCCCATCTCTCCCTCCGTCAAAAAAGGAAACAGTTATAAATTTGCATGAATAGACAGGAAGCGAATTCACAAAAACAATTACATCTTCCTTCCCCTCTCTCTAATTACGCACCCCCAACATGTGGGATGGGTTTGGGGGAGGGGGAAATGCGTGTAGCGCATTGTCTGAAAATCTATGATGTCAAGAGCCTTTCTCAGAATATTTTCACAAAAATTTCCTCATTATCCCCTTTTGAAGCATTATGTCCATAAAGAGTTCGATTGAAATGATTGAAAATATGCCTACATGTAATTAGTAGAATTATAGAAAAAAACAACTTGAGTTTGGGGGAGGGGGAAGCTTTTTGTGTATTGTCTGAAAATTTATGATGTCAAGATTTGTTCATATAATTATTTTCACAACTTTTTATCTCTCATTTGTTTTGCTTGTAGCACTTTTGTTTAATCTTCAATATTAAAGATTGATTGAAATGTTTTGAATATTATATGCTTAATTAGTAAAATACTAGACAAAAAAAAAATTTCGGGGAGGGGGAAAGCATGTACTGTATTTTCTGTAAGTCTCCGATATCAAGGTTTTTTCTCTTAATATTTCTTAACAATTTTGTTTTCCTTATAGCATTCCATGTTAATTATGGTTATGTTTCGCCAATATGTCCTATACTACTAGAAAAACTCAAGACAAATTGTTTGTACTTGGGGGAGGGTGAAAGCTTATAGTGTAATGTCTGTCAATATGTGACGTGATCATGTGAAGATCCTTTATTTTCCCCATAAATGTCCTTATTATCTTCTTTTGTAGCTCATCATTTCCATCAAGAGATTTATTTAAATGTTGAAAATATGCCTCATTAGTAAATATTAAAGATATAATGACTCATATGAGAGGAATAGTTGTTTTAAAGGCTCAAGGGGATGTTGCATCCTGATAACACCCTTGCTAAATATTGCAAGTTTTTTGAAGCAGGGCCCATGCAGGTATTCAAACCAAACCAAGTTGCTTTAGTTGTACCAGGGAAGTAAGATATAGGTTAAAAGAGGTAATTTAGGCATTTGGACAAGTTTCATTCAGGATGTCCCAGGACTTTTAATGGCACTATCTAGGTCCAGGAATTACAGACCTTTACAAGGTCCGTAGATAAACCTGGAACTGAACAAAAAAACAGCTGTTGTGTTGTGTTTTTAAGAAGCAATAACTCAGATCCATTCAGTTGCCCTCATATAACCTGTGCAATCTCAAAGCAGGGCGCCAAACTAAGTTTTTGAGAAAGGGGTCTGGATTTGGGGTTTTAAAGTTAGATTATGTATACATGAACTTTATGTAACAATTGTAATTTATTTTTTGTATTTTTTAAATTTTATTGTTGATTTTATTCATCTTTACAAATTTGTATTTCTTTTATTTATTTATTATTACTAATATATTTGTTTTGTTTGGGGGGAGGGGTGAGTGGGGAGGGAGGGTAGATGTCTGGACTTAGATTTTGGGAGCCATGCAATGTGTCCCTGGCACCTGGTAGTGTCAACCCTTTTTTTAAGGACTTGGATCGTCAGGATTATGCTGCATGTGTAGATGAGAAATTTGGTTCAGTCTATTATTATTATTGCATTTGCTATTAAACTGGACCCTTGTTTTGATTTTTATTCAAAACTAAAAACTAAAAAGACTAGAAAATAATGCATTTATCAAGTAAGATAATGAAGACTGTTTGCTGTGCACATCGAATCAATGTTTACCGAAAATTAATAATAACAAATGAACGAGATACTTCTTTCCCTTCTAATAATAGTTGGAGGTGACTTTGGTGAGATGTCAAGGCGAGGGAAATGAATTTAGGAAGAAGAAATGATGACAAACAGACAACAATACTGCAATCTGGCTCTAAATATGAGTTCAGAATCAAATGCATAGTATCTGATTCTGTTAAGTTATGCTAGCAATTGATATGAAGTTTTTACACCTCCATTGAGTAAATGAATATTTTTTACACTTAAACGAAAAATTAGAAACATGTTCATTTTGTGTTGTTTAATGAAGGTATTTGTATCAAATACTTCTGATGACCTACATGTACATACACTGTTTCTTTCATGCTGTGGTCGCTTGTCCAGAGCTGAACTTTATCTCATGATACTGGCTCGTTAGATGATCAATCACAATTTTTGTTGTTGAATATTTTAATTGAAGAAAAAAAATCGTACTTATTTGCGTTTTGTGTATTCATAACAAAAATACACGTATAAGATATATACACACTATTTGTTGTAGGCCTATAAAGCTTTCATTATACATGTACATGTACTTCTAGTGTTTTGTTTACGTAGCATGCATTATGCTGGAAATCGTAAAAGATTAATCATCAAGCCTTCGAGTTGATCAATTTTTTGCCACCGTTTCCCAACTAACATCATCATAATACGTGCTATATGACATGTTTCCTGCCTATATGCTCGTTGTGCCAAGAAAGAATGGCAGATGTGTTGTTTACTTCCTAAAATTTAGCATTTGTTTTGAGGGGGAGGTGGGGGAGAGGCAGCAAATTACAAAAAGGAGAGATACTGTTCAGAAATGAGAGCTATACAGTGTGAGTCAAAAAAAGGTTTAAACCTAGACGCTAATTATTTTAAAAATCATCTACATGTTCTTATGAAAGAGTGTTTTATCAAATGTTTTAAACAAATTTATTTGATTTTACTTTATTTGATTTTATGTTATTGTCAGATGTAAAAACCTGATCAATGTATAACAAGGAAAGGAAATATATATATTTCTTGAAAGAATAACCTACCGTAATTAACGTTGTATAAACCGCCCTCTTGTATTAACCGCACCCCCTTTTTCGCCCTTTTTTTTTTTTTGCCGAGATTTTTTTTTTGTGTGTGTAAGATCATTGATGTAAATTAAAAAAAACAGTAGAGGACCTAGGATAGGACCTTGTGGTACACCATGCAATAGAAGAAAAATTGGAGGAAATATTATTATAAACTACATATTGAGATCTACACTGTATCACAAAGATTAATTTCAAACCAAGATGACAGACCAATTTGAGTGTTGTTTTAGTTTCCGAGTTGTGAGTCAACACACCGATTACTGAGCAGGGAGACATTGCCAGGCATGGCGCCATAAATCAAAACTTAAAAAAAAATCGGCGGCAAAAAGGTGCGGTTTATACACCGTTAATTACGGTATACAAGCTGATAAATAGTACAGTCCACATATAAAATCAATGGAAATTTTACTTCTTTACTGAAGGAATTTGCAAGAAAGCTTCTTTGAAAGATAAAATAAGAGTTTCTGCTGGGGAGGGGATATACGGTATAGCAAAATGCTGGTGTTGAACCCCCCTTCCTGTATCAAAGTATACAGGTGGATTCTTTAGGTCTGCACATTTAGGATAATGTCTCCCAGCTAGCTGTTCCTTGTTGTTTAAACTTTATATAATCTTGTCTCATCGTTTTATTTGTTATTAAATGGATGGGGGCAATGTAGGGTAGAGGGATGGGAGAACATGTTTTTCAATTTCTGTGAAAGCCCCCCCCCCCCCTCCCCACCCTCATTTACACACACATAGTCACACACAGTCACACATACGCTGCAGTCACATACCTCAATAAGATGACTATTCAAAAATATGTTTCTTTGTCATGAAAGCCACTGATTTGGCAGGAAATTTCATTGTAAACCCAACAGGATGTGCAACAATTGTAAGCAATCATGATTACTGTGGAGGCACTTTACATCATGTATGTTAATCTGAAAGAAGGGCCCCATGTACGAGGTATTATAGTCTTTGATGTTTTATTTATGCATATTAAGGTTCTGTACTAGATCCTTTGACCTTTTAAGGATGCTGTAAAGTGAAAACTACAGTGTTTTACCGCTGGGTCTCGTTAAAGTGTGTTAAAGCGCACTTCATTTCACTTTTTTGTTTGTTATTTAACAAACAGATACCGGTAAGTGAGTATGCGTAAAAACCAATGCAGCTACATTTTCATCCCGATTTGCCGTGCATTAATTTTAGTACACAAAATTGCTGCAATTTACAATGACATACATGTACATGTATATGTGAATGAGCCTGAACAGGGATTCTGTGCACATGTGACCTATGGAAACAGCCCCTAAAAATCTGGTGTACCCCCCCCCCCCCCCCCCCCCATTCCACTTCCACAGGGAAAAAAAATACTTTAAATATTTTGGGGCTACTTTTCAAGCTTGCTTGCATGAAAATAACACTCTTTAATTTGTTTTGCATTGAACTCTATGCAAATTTTGTTGGGCTCTTTTATGACTTTCGGGGGCTCTTTTATGACTTTCGGGGGCTCTTTTTATTATTTCGGGGGCTAATTTAAACCGAGCCCCCATGTATTTTTTTCACTGCACTTCCATAAAGAAAACAAATTAATGTTGAGCCTGTGCTACGCATTGCGGGTACATGCATAAACTTAGAGGTGGACTGGATGGAGGCGGCCTCAGTCCGGCCTCACTCCTGCTTTTCAAAAAAGTTGATGTTAAGGTCAATGTCTGTGGTCATTGTGGTCTGAGTAACGCAAGGACAGGAAAACAAGGCTAATTAGTCATGTGCTTGAGGATTATGAAATCATTGACCTTTACAGATGTCCAGATAATGCACTTTCACTTCGAGACGTACGTTGGCCAGAACTAATCAATGCATGATTTGTTTAATGTATTACAGTGGCTGCTATTTCTGTAGATCTATCTTCCATACCTTTTATTATTGCTCCTTTTTTATGTCTTTTGGACACAATCATCTTCTGATCCCTCTTAATGAGAGCATACACCTAAACATTGGTATCATTATACTTCATTGTATTTAAAAAAGGGTAACTTCATCAATGGATGTGCACCAGACCTGCCAACCAGTACGATCAAGTCGTATTTCATACGACTTTTAGAAGCAAATACGACAGTACGATTTTCCTCAATAAAATATGACTTTGTGTGTGTGTGTGCCATTTTCAATGGTAAAATGCCAATTCTGTCCTGTAAAGTATCCTACAAGCATCTTGGTGATGTTCATTGGTTCATCGAACACACCAGTCGTGATGAAATCATGCATATTCAACCAATGATCCTTTAAAAAAATTCTTCCTGTATGTAGGAACTGATAGGCATTGATCCGCGTAGCAGTCCTATTTATTTTTAAGAATACAACTTTTGTCAGTAAAATACAACTTTTGGGATCAAAGAATACAGTTTTTGAACTCCAGAGGTTGGCAGGTCTGGTGCACTCTCCTATTAAACATAAACATGCAGCTTTCACCAAAATCCAAGCTTTCCAGAGTTTTATTGCGATCTAATTGTAATCATATTTTTGGAACTTGTTTCTTTCTTATTGTATACGAGGAGGCGCGATAGCTCAGTGGGTAGAGCAGTGGTCTCGTAATCGGGTGACCCGGGTTCGAAACCAAGGCAATGTGCTAGTGCCCCTTGGTAAGGCATTAATCCTCATTACCAGGTCCCTCGGAGAGGACCTATAAAGCAATTATTGCTTTCTTAGCTGTCAGGTAAAATAACCACCACTATCACAATATATATCTACACTATACAATTTTTGTAGGTCATGTTATGTAATATAATTTCCCCTCTCCCTCTCTCTCTCTCTCTCTATCACAGCTTTAACGAAGGTATGTTTCAAGTACTACCATGGAGCTACAGGGGAGCTACGGGCCTGTACGTCCACCATCAACATCAAGAACTTGGATGTTTGGGATCCGGAGTCCGACGAAGAGCTAGACGAATACGACCCGTTTATCAAGCTCACATTATCAGGTAAGTTTTCAGTGAAAAAAATACATGGGGGCTCGGGGCGAAATGCCCAAAAAAGCCCCCGAAAATCAGAAAAGAGCCCCCATAAATTTGCATAGATTTGATAGAGGTGTTGTTGAGTGGTTTCAATACTTGACTTTGGATGTGAAGGTTGTGTGTTCAAAGCCCTAGCTCAGCACTTATGTCCATCCGCAGGGCATTTATCTACAGATGAATACGACCCTTTTATCAAGCTCACATTATCAGGTAAGTTTTGAACAGGATGTTTGATAGAGGTTGAGTGGTTTCAATACGTGACTTTGGATGTGAAAGGTTGTGTGTCCAAGCCCCAGCTCAACACTTTTGTCCATCCGCATGGCATTTATCTAGATGAATACGACCCGTTTATCAAGCTCACATTATCAGTTAAGTTTTGAACAGGGTGTGTTTGAAAGAGGTTGAGTGGTTTCAATACTTGACTTTGGATGTGAAGGTTGTGGGTTCAAAGCCCTAGCTCAGCACTTATGTCCATCCGCAGGGCATTTATCTAGGTGAAAACAACCCTCTTTTAAATATTGAGCTCACATTATTACGTAAGTTTTGAAAAGGGTGTGCTTGAAAGAGGTGTCGTTGAGTGGTTTCAATACTTGACTTTGGATGCAAAGATTGTAGGTTCAATCTCCAGCTCAGCCCTTACACAACATACATGTACAATATGTCTTCCTGAAAGACGTTTATCTACATCCACCACTCTTCCCCCAACGGGGTATTTCTCAAAGACTAAGATCGAATTTAAGTTGGACTTAACTATGGCAGGCCGTTCAATCGTTCATGCCACTGGTTGCTTTCACTATTGGCATCTGTGCTATGCTGGGATTTGAATTTTCGACCTTTAACATGAAATGCAAGCCAATGAACCACTAGACCACTGAACGACATCACCTGGTGTGCAAATAGACTATCCTTTTGTGAATTTGAATAGTAACGAAGATCGACATAGACAAATATGACCCATTTGTCTGCTCTTTATTGGGTAAATATTGGAACTGCAAACAGCATACGGTATGTTTCTATTAATATTCAGAAGGTGTGTGCAAATTATGGAAATTCCGTTTTGTGTTGGGATAGAACTGGTATTATCTGGTTTTTGTTTGATGAGGGGAATAACAGGTGGCTGGAAAGCTCTGCATGAAGAGTTTTGCTGGTATTAAAGGTAATACAAAGTTTTAGTATAGGGTCATGAATTTGGTTCAAATGAACATATTGGAAGCATATGCGATCCTACAATATTCATTGATCGTTGTCGTGGTTGAAATCGAGTGTAAAGTTATGAAATTGTAAATAATAAACTCTTTATGCGGTATAGCTCCCTCTCAAGTCAAGATATTAATTAAGCTATAAAGCAATGTTTCTTGACTAAAATCGACCGATTGGCTATTCCCGTATGGAAATTATATATCACAACTACATATTCTGAAATTTTCATTGATTTCCATTGTACGACCGTAGGCGCTATTTGAAATTTATCAAAATTTACCGGGAGTACCAGTAAATTTTTATTTTTCAATTTTTCTCGAAAGCAGAAGGGTTTTAGGGGCAACAGTTTCTAGTGCTTATAATACATCCACGGAGGCATCCAAATATATCAAAATTGTAAAGAATCACTATCCACCCAATTTTCAAATTTCCCAAAACTTTGTATTACCTTTAAAGCATACTAAGTTTCAATTGAGTTCCCGTTGTGGCTATAAAATGAATGTAACCTTTTACAATCAATATAAACATTGTTACTTGATGGAGACTGTGTCTTGTTCATCCTGCAGTTCAGTCAGGTTTAATTGATTACAGCTATTAAAAACAGTTAGTATTACCCTTACCATAAGGCCTAACAAAAAAAGATGTTGTATTGCCTTTTAGGTGCCAAGACATGGGTCGGTCGGTCGGAAATCTTTTTTTTTTTTTTAAACTTTTTTTTAAAAACTCCCTCTTTGGGCTGATATTTCTCTGTTTTTAATGCTTTGATACATTTTTTCTCTAAATTTTTTTTTTTTTTTTAAAGCCAACCGTAGATTTCATGATTTTTGGGTCGGTCGCAAAGGGCATACAACATTTTTTTTTAAGCCTAATCAATACATTGCCTTTGTATTTAGACCTCAAGCTTTGATCAACACGTTGTCTCTTCTCCATTTCGCAGTCCATAGAAGCTTTAATTGATTTCTCATTACGACTATAACACTTTTAGTCAATGTACACATCAAGACTTTTTAACCAAGACGGTTTGTCTCATTCTTCATAAAATATGGCTGATAAAAGTAAATACCACCTTTAATTGGATGTAGACTGCATGAACAAAAATTATCATTGTCATCAGAAAGTGCATGCAGTCTGTTATTCCTGCGATTTGGGAGAAAAACAACATGAGCTGCCCTACACAAACTGGCTTTCCTCCAAACATTGGGCGAAGGAGTGGGCGAATAAAAGAATTAAACCATCCTGTTTCAGGATGGAAAGACGAGGCAGTGAAACTGGGTTGTCAACCTGTTGGGTCCCATTCACACCCGATGCTGTAAACGTTATGAAGAAACTACAGTGGCAAAATAGAACTTGAGGTTGGATTTCAAATACAAATACAAACAGATTGATAATAATGATAGAAATAATGCACACAAAAGGCCTGTCCTCATCAGCTTGAGTTTGCCAAATAACTCGCAATTTTAACTATCCCGATCTCAAATTAGCCAGTTAAAGATAAACTTGAGTTCTGGTAATGCGATTGCATTGTGAAAGAAAAGGTGTGGAATGGATCAGAAAAGTTGATCATATAGCATGTAAGTAATGGTGTGTAATGCAAGGTTCTGGAGTCATCAAAATCATCTAAAATTTGGCAGAGTCTTGGTAAAGTAACAATCACTTACACAGAAAGATGTATATGGGACAACACACATGGTGTCGGGGCTAGTACTATCCTGGTTTCCTTATCTTTCTATGTTCATTACTCAGCCAGTATACATTTTCTTCAAAAATTGTTTGGCACATGACATTTATTTGTAATCTTGAACAATTAGTGTAAGTTTCGTTAGATTCTGTGAGAATTCATTTTCTTTTTTTACCAGAACTCAAGTTTATCTTTAATTTGAGTCTTCATCAGCCTGCAGTTGCAATTAGTGGGATATTTGGTCAAGAAAATATCCAGAGAAATCTTGGTCTTGTTTGTAACCCCTCCTTGGCGTTCATTTACAAGTAAAATAGTTTACTTTGCAAGGTGCACTGACAGGTATGGGATTAGGGTAAGGGTTGGAATTAGTTTTTAAGTTAGGTTTAGGGTTAGGTATAATGTTGGGTCAAGGGTCAAAGTTAGGAATTGGGTTAGTGTAGGAATATTACCACGGAGAAATTGCAGGAGTAACTGTGATATACAATCCACTTTGCCACAATGTTTTTTTTAAAACAATATTACAGTTTACCACGTCTGGTGTGAAAGGGGTCTTGTAAAGGACGGCATCCTCTTCACTACCTGTTTTCATGCACATGAAATTAGGAACACAATCCTGCGCAGGAGGTAATTCTGTGTTTGTGCCAAGAAAATACACAGAAGTGATTAGTCAAAGGCCAGATTACATTATCAAACATGAGCTCGAAGAATGTGCGCGTGGAAGACATTAATTAGACGATGAAATCCCAGAAATTAGCCGTAATGTCGGAAGGAATTCTTGCAATCGATTCATCCATCCTGTACATGAAAGATGTCAGGTTTGTGTGTGTAAGAGGATTAATGCTGCTTTTTATGTTGTTCTAAGTCATCATTTACAGAATCATGCAGTCCAACCTGCTTACTAATGATCATCTGGATAGAAATACTACCTATTCTCTGCTCATTTCTCATTGAAACTTATAGGAACCTGGGGGTGTTTCATAAAGCTGTTTGTAAAGTTATGCATGACTTTACAAATGACTTAAATATGAAAAGCCAAATGGGTTGCTCAATCATTATTAACTGCATCAACTAAAGTTGGACTGTGCAGATGTAGATTAACATTCTTATTATAACAAACATTTTTAATGCTAGGTATATTTTTTTGCCATAATTTGATTGAGGTTATTGGAAATAAAGTCACACTTTGTTATAAAAACATCAGGAAAAACTTTGGGCATCCTATCTGGCACTTCATATACAAGTCGTTCGTAAAATCATGCATAACTTAACGAACAGCTTGATGAAACAACCCCCTGATTATAAAGAGATTTGGCCATTCAATTCACAGTCTTTAACTTTCCAAATACAAGAGAAATTAGATTTATTTATTTTTACTCTTATATCTAAAAATAAATAAATAAAACCTCAATTCCATCCATAAATAAAAGAGAAAGGGTCGATCATCTTGACAAGGTTTTATGATGGACTTGAAGGTATAGCAGGAAGGAAGTGGGGTTACTCATAACCTAAGAGGAGGGGGGGGGGGCTCTGTTGAAATGCCTCTAAATTTAGGGAATAACCCCCATGTAGACTATCCACTACTCTATTCCTAGGACTAAACAGCATATTGCAGACTTCCTTCTTCTCCAGCAGGTGTGGGGAAATAGGAACGTTGAGTGTTTCATTACTTTAAACATCAAAAGAAGAAAAACTGAAAAAGTTTCAGGTCTTGTTTGAATAAAGTTTAAGTTTCAAAGAAAGGGAATACAAAGAAGGGTGGTTGTGTGTGCATGTTTGAAGTGTGGGGTGAGTTTGAATACCAGGGTGTGCTTCACAAAGATCCTAAGTTGAATTTATCTCTAAGTTTGACTTAACAATTATGGAAAGTGGTTTACATCTTTGAAAATATTTTTTTTAATTTATTTTAAAAAGCATAAAATGTTAATTAAAATCATTCATATTTTCCATTGTCAAGGATATGTCATATTCTTGATGTGGAATTTATGAAATGTCTAAAATACTTGAATCTTTGCTTTTGAATATATTTCATTTTAAGGCTACAAAGGGCTCTCCATAATGTTAAAGTCCAACTTAGAGTTAAGTTTGATCTAGGATCTTTGTGAAACACCCCCAAGGCCTCCTTTATTTCCTGTGCATTTGACAATGTGGAAGCTTGCTTTTCATTATTTAAGATATAGTTTTCAAGAAGTTCAAGGTTTAAAAAAAAAACGAAGACAAGGGGGTAATTGGTTGTTTGTGTCAGTGTGTGTGTGTGGGGGGGGGGGGAGGGGGGGGCATGAGTTTGAAAGAACCGAAATACTTGAACCTGTATTTCATGTGCATTTGAAAATATGGAAACGTTTCGTTTGCAAGAAGAAACAAATTGAAGAAGCAAGTTTTTAAGAAAGGGAAGACAGAAAGTTTGTGTATGTGTGTGGTTAGGTGGGATGAGTTTGCCTCCTTAATCTTTTCCAGTGCATTTAACAATGTGGAAACTCGCTTTTTATTTTTTAAAGAATTAACCAAAAAAAAGTTTAAATGAATATGTGTTTGTGTGTGTGGGGGGGGGGGGTGGGGGGATGGGGGAGCATGAGTTTGAAAGAACGGAAATACTAGGCCTTCTATTCTCTATTTCCTGTGCATTTGACAATGTGGAAGCTTTTCATTACGACATGGTTTGATACTGAGGAACAACTGTGAAAGTATTTAGTAGTGCCCCATCTCTGTGTTCACATCAGACTACTGTGTAGTTTAATAGAGTAACACAAAACCAGAACCCTTTACATTATCAAAATAGCTTCTGTCCTTTTCTAAGCCATTCATTTTCAGAGCTTTATACATAAGTTTATATTTAGAGCTTTGATAGTATTCTGAATTGAAATAGTATTGGATGAGGTTTACTTTAACAATGTTTTTCAACATTTTTGATTTTTGTTTCTGTGTCCTAACTGCATTCTTGTGTGGTTTACTGCATTCAAATTCATACTTTTTCAAAAAGAAAAAGAAAAATTAAATTAAAAATTGTGAACAACAGCAGAATCTATGAAGCAATCTTGATGTTATTGTATACTTAAAATATCCCTTTTTTTTTTTACATTGTCTTCTTTTTTTCCCTTTTTTTTCTGTCTTTCTTTTATTTCGCAAACATATCAAGGAAATGTGATGTAAAAGTTGTCATGTCATGTGTATTTACAGATTTCTAGACCAACTCTAAAGTTTGAAATGAGAAGAACATGTGGCAAAGTCTGAAATTCACTTGAATATATTGTAGGGAATGTAATTTACTATAAACAAATCACATCTTTTTAGCTTCAAAATTCAAAAATGGCCCTGCCAAAAGGACATACATTTGTTATACAGATTATCCATTTAGAAATATAAGTGAGATTTTCAGAGCAGATGTTTCCCAAAAATGTCATCCAATTTGCCAAAAGTAGAAATCATATTGCGAGAAATGACGGGTGTGAAATGACGAAATAGGACAGGCTCTCTTGTCGGAAGTGTTCTAGCTTTTTTTCCGCATTAAGGGTGATTAAAAGAGCAGCAGCGCGAACGGAAGACTTAAATTTGGAGGTGAAAATCTACAGGAAATCTTCTGATTTTCCCCAAATCCTGATCTTGTCGACTTCAAGATTTATGGAAATGGGTTATTGGAGGGGGGATAAAAGACATGGATTCAGGAGATATAGAAAACAAAGAGCATTACTCAATATGGCATCCTGGGGTAGCTATCATCTGTAGATTGAGTCATTACAGGCAGGATAAAATTAGAAATTGAATTATTCCAACCAAACAAAACCAACAAGGACTGTAAACGGCCTGATCAAAAGTCATCCAAGGGAAATTTAGACATAAATAGCAGAAGTTCTAATGCTGGCCAATTTGAAATTGTCAAAGTTGAAATTGGTGTGTGAGTGTCAGTGTGTTTGATGTATGTGACGATGTGTTTGATTCATCTTTCTGATGACAGAAATTTAATGTTTTAGAAATAGTAATCTGTTTAGTGGTAAGGAAAAACCAAAGTAGTCCTTTTTGTGGTATAGGAATTGTGTAGCTACCGGTAATTGAAAATATTCATATCAAAGTTTTGTTGCCAGTTATAATCAAGAATACAAAAAGTGAGATTTAAACTGTGGTTTTCAATCCTCACTATTTTTTTGCCTATTCATATATATTGGGATATATAAAATTAATTGCCTTATTTCACTTCCGCTGGTGCACTTGGCTGTAATACAAAATGAAAGATACAGGCCTGATAATTACCCGATGTAAATCGGATTCCAGATTAAAAAAAAAAAAAAAAACAGAATATTTTTTCCAATTTTTTTTTCTTCCTTCCCCCTCCCCCCCCCCCCCCCCCATTTTATCCTGATTTTCCTGATTTGTCCTGATTTTCTTTATTTGTATGTTAAAGTCCTCATCTGACATTTGCATTACCCAAGACTCTGAGAGACGAGGGGGTATTTCTTGATTAGACTACTGGGTTTGCTGTGTGCAGACCTGTTCACCCATTAATGGTATTTTCACCAAGTCTGGTGTCAGCTAATTATGAGCTTCTTCTCATGGAAACTGACCAACCCACCCACTTTAAGAGATGAACTATGGAAACTAAACCAACAACAGCAGCAACTGTGATGAGTGGACATCACATGTTACATGATGATGAATCAATCATGATTTAATAGGCCTGTCTTCATCAGCTCGAGTTTGCCAAGTAACTTGCAATTTTAATTATCCAGATCACAAATAAACCAGTAAATTTGCGTCTTCATCAGCCCGCAGTTGCAATTAGCGGGATATTTGGTGGAGAAAATATCCAGAGAAATCTTGGTCTTGTTTCCAAAATATCCCGCTATTTGGGAAATATAGCAGGCTAATTTGCGCCCCTCCGAGCTAGTTTGTTATAAGCGTATCTGGTCTGGTGGAGACTAGTCCGCTAGTGTGGACGCGACTTCTTCGGGATAATATCCCGAGTCTGAAAATAGCAGGTTATTTGGCAAACTCGAGCTGATGAAGACAGGCCTAATGAGTACAAGACATTGACCTAGCGTGAGGAAGGATTCTAGAACCTTTTACGGAGATTATCATATTGGGAGAAGCACAGGGGCATGGATATTGTCATAATGCATGTTACAGTGACACTGAACTGATGAACTTTCAACCCTAGCGTACTGTTTATTGCACAGCGCCATCTCGTGGTCAACTTGCCAACAGTGCTTAACTCTGATCAGATACGTATGACCACTTCGCAGACAGATGACTCAATGAAAATAAAAGAACTAACATCCAAGAATATCCCCAGCTAAATGTATATTTTTATATAAAGTTATAATTTTCATATGAGTTCCTTTAGAAATCTGTACAGACAAAGTTATATATATATATATTTTTTTTTTTTCGGGGGGGAGGGGGGGGGGGAGGGTGATACTTCAAATAGAATACGTGTGTTGCAGTCCCAATTCCCAACACTTAATAGACACGATAATGATGTCATAGAATCATGATTGAGATCTCTGTTTCGTTCGAGCAAATTTTAGCGACGTTATAAAACGCATCTTTTTCAGCGTTTCATGTTTGCATTTTGATACACGTTTATCCCACGACCGACAAAAAATGGCTTGGACGCAACCATGTTTTAAACTAAACGTCTTTGAAAACCGTGTTTGTAGGGTGAACAAGGGTTGCTTGAACGCACCCCTAAAGGTTATCAGAAGTGTACTTTATAGCAGAGAGACCAACGAGCTGTTCTTCATTTTGGCACAGCCACAGAATGATGATAAGTAGGACAGTTTGTCATCTTGTCAAACTTTCAAATTTATGATTCAACTTTTACGACTTCTCTTTCCTGAAATTCAGGATGTCCTATAAAATTATGTCCTAGGCAAATTTGTGTATCGAGAAAAGAGTGAAGAAACAATTGTTGTTGTGTACCCTACATAAAAATCAAGTGTTTTGTCACTGGAATTGTATTCTTAATTAGTATTTCTCAGTAACAATCTCTCGATACCTTCAAACAATATCTCAAAACTCACCTCTTCTTTAAATAACATAATTGTAAAGTGTATTTGAACATCTAAATGGAAAATGCTCTACCTACACATTATTATTATTATGTTATTATTTAACCGGGAAATATCAACTTCATTTACTCTCTGTTTAAGTCTGTTAATCTACTTTTAACTCGTAGTGCTATGTAAGTGTTTATGATTCAAAGATTCAAATGATTTTTATTTCTCATGCAAAACATAATACAATGAATAAGTATTATTACAAAAAATATACAATGAAACAGCAAATATAATAGAAATAGCACGAGAAAAGAGGAACTAACTAGAGGCAGAGCTTGTTGAAGTGTTAATTCTTCAGATGCTGTTTATACACCATGGATGGAAGCCCTGCACTGCCTCATTGTTTGGAGTATATTTCTTTTTAATCTTTGTATCAAACAAATGGTTCTGCCAGTCTCATCACAGACAGACAGACAGATTTAATGCTTTAATGTGTCATGTGTGAATCATTTATCGTCACAAATGTGTTTCCATGGAAATGTGCATGGTTTATCCTGCAAATAGCTGATAAATAATGAGAACAATAAAGGGGGCTTTCAAAGACTATGCATGAGAAACATCCAACATTATAGACCCTTCATGTTGCCTCTTGGTGCCAAACTGTCTGCTGCCATCTAGTGGCATGTTTCATATAGTCTCATGAGGAAGTAGCTAGCCCTCAAATTGGAGATGATTTGAAACACGTTATTGGATTTCTCTGTGGATTGCGGCTCGTCATCGATGCAGATTTAAGAGTCAGAGTTTTATTTAAGTAGGGAGAGCCCCCCCCCCCCCCTCCAAATAAAAAAGTGCAGTGACAATATCAGTCATTATCTTGCTCATTCCGCTCCTCTTTTTATCAAGCTCAAAACCTTGAATATATTTGATTTATATCAGTATCACACATCAGTGCTAGGTTTCCTTTATTTTCATAATCTTCTTCCAAATACTATTTCTAACATGTTCCCTACGAATCTCAGTATTCATAATTATAACACAAGAAATCGGACCAATTTTCATCGTTGTAAAATTATGTTTACGTATGAAGAAAAATCTCCTCGGTGTAATCTCCCGGTGATTTGGAATTCATTACCAAAATATATTCCCCTTTGCAATAACCAAAGATTATTCAAAAAATATCTGAAAATATATTATCTGTCCAAATACTGACATAAAACATGACCATTTTTTAGACTTTGCTGTTCCCCTGGCTTTTGTTTTTGTTTTTGTTTTTTGTTTTGTTTTGTTTTTTATCCACTGTTTGTTTTTTAATTTGTTTACATGTCTTTCAGTAACAGAATAAGTTGAAAAACCAAATAATAATTTATACTTTTAGGGAACTTACTTTACAAGGCCCTTTGGCCTTATTTTAGTTCCCCTTTTCTCATTTCCGACTAGCAAATTTGGTATCTGTGATACTGTTAACTTATATGATTGCATGTAATTTTTTATATAATGTATATTGTTGTAATGATCTTCTGTTTTTATGGATATGGAAATAAATGAACAAATGATGACTCTCATATGATGTACCTGTAGATGTACATGTATTTCAAGAATCATGATACAAGATGGTTGTTTTCTAAATGACTCAGATGGGATTTTAAATCATATAATCAAAGTTTGTCACAAAATGTCATTTTTTCTTGTTTTGTTACTTATCATTTGACTTAAATGATGATAATGATAGGATGCTTGTTCTGAGCTGATTTATACTCATTGACAACTTCATCTAGTATTATAGGGTTGTCAAAAAGAAGCTAATAATTAAAAGTAGTCTCTAGATAACTGGATCTATGGACATGTAGGAAATATATAATCTTTAACCATTCTCTTTATTACACTTGATTTATTTCTACCTACACCATCATGTAACCTTTTTCATTAAAAATAAAATGTGTAGGTGAAATATTGACCATCGATTTTAATCGTTCATTTTATCTCATTTAATTTTTTTGGCAATGAATATTGCCTTGTTATTAAATACCCCTGGAGTAGCACATACCTGTCAATTCCATTTTTAAATCCATTTTTAATGCAGCCAGAGAATTTAAATAGCTCAACCTACAGGGTGAACATTCTTTTTGCAATTGTCCCTCGTTTCAAAGAATGAATGAAGATGTAAATATTTTATTTACTAGTCGACCCCTCTATTCAGTTCCCAAGTCAGTCAGTCAGTCATGCAGTAAATCATTTCAAAATGACATTTTCCCCCACTTTCATCTGATTTTGTCTATTGGATGCATGCATCAGCGAGCCAGTAGTCGTCAGGTTGAGGGATGCAGGTTGACCCTTATTATTAATTTGCTTCCTCAAATCAGCCACACGGCTTCCAGCTCTTGGCCGTTATTAGCTCCTGGGGAGATTGTTCGTGTTATTGATTGAGCTGGGAAAAATTGATGGGTTGGGGGGAGGGGGGTTGCAAGAATTTGCTCAAAATGGCAAAGTGACTAAATAAGAAGATGGGTAACAGGACAATATGGCCATAGGGCCATTTTCTTAATTAACCAAATTTAATGCATACGTTTTGGAGAAGTGCCTCAATATGAATTTTATTTCATTCACCAATAATTGTATTACGATAGTCAGAATGCAAAGTGGATATACTATGTGCTAGGCAGGGCAAGCAACAATGTTTATTTACCTAGCCTCAAAATATACTGTATGCAATTTGCACTCTGACAATTTAGATACAATTATTTGTATAAACACGTGAATGAAATTATTTGTATCAAGGCACTTCACAAAGACTATGTACACTGTACATGTATTCAACTTGGTTACATTACAAAAAAGCCTCTTGGTAGTATGTTTTAGGCCATTAAAAAATCATACATGTTTAGCGTCCCCGCCCGCTTCCTTTTGGGGGGCCGCCTCCTTTTTTCTTTTTTTTATTTAAATTTTTAAGATTTTTTTTAAAGAAAAAAAAACATGAAAAACACTGCTAAAATGGATCTATTTCTGATTCTAAAAAAATGAATAAAAAATGCTGGCGGCCATCTTGAAAACTAGCCCGACTATCGGGGAAATGTACCGAGCGGCTATTTTAAGCGGCCATTTTGAAGAAAAAAAAGGGCCTTCGATCTCCTTCCTATTTTTCAAAAAGGCAGGACGCAAAGTCTACTCTGAGCTAATTAAACTTAAAAGGCAATTCTTATCATTTAATAGAGAATAATCACTCTTCGGGCTATCAACAGACACCTTTACTACAGTAGTAGACACATTTTATGACCATTTAAAGACAAATTGTAGAATTTATACTCAACATGCATTTTTTTTATGAAGAGGAATAATATCTATCAAATAAAATTCAACAAAACATAAAGATCTTTGCATTGTAGAAATCAGACTATTCTGTTTAATAGTGTTCTAAGAAAAGCCCAAAAAGAAGGAAAAAAACTCCAAATAAAAAAACACCCGTACTTATTGAAGTACATGTACATGTAGGTCTTTATTTATTGATCTTATTTTGTATCAATCAAAAGAACTAGATACATTTTTTATTGAGTATTCTATCCTATTTTTGATCATGCCATATCTGCTAAGAAAATGGCTTCTTCAACATGTATTCTAGCATAAAGCAACAAGTGAGTGTTCATTATTCACCTGCAGAAAGGAGTAGATTATGTCATACCGCGTCTGAATCATGCCGCCCTATTAGGAGTACAGTGATTCACATACACGCAACATCTTCTGTACACATGAAGACAAATACACTCAATCTTATTACATGTCTACGATGTAGTACACAAGCCCCCCTCACTTACACCGCACACGTATACTCAAATCCCATCAAGCTTGCTCAATACACGCAGAGAAATTCATGCTTAGCAATATAGCCCCAGCCTCAGTCCAACGTTCACCCTCTATTTTGGATAATGCACCACGAACACGGCTCCGGGCTGGATCGTTGAGGCGCTTTGTTGTCGTATCGGATACGAGTGGATGTGCGTGACGGGGGTGGCGTGCATCGTATTTCAGGCTTGCGCTAGAGGGGTGAGTTAATGTACCAACATTGGCATGTTGTGACACCTGCCGAAATGTACAGGTATTGGGTACATTCTGATGTAATGGACATGGGCAGATCATTAATTCATTCATACATTGTGGCTACTAAAATGTATAGGAATGTTGTATGTACATGTAATGTAATAAAGGTCATTCAGGGCTGAATGTTTGTGGTAGTAGTTTTCTAGGTAGATTACATGGTGCAATATACATGAAATAAACAAGAAATCAAGTCTACATGATCTTCATGAGGGCTTGCAATGTACTTTTGACTGAGATGCAAGTTCCTTCGCCCAAGTGCATAGATTGCATCTGTACATTTGCTATGTAAAGACATTTAGAGATGCGGGATATTGGAATGTATATATTGGATTGATGTATGTGGTACTTTAGAAGACAATCAAATGTAGGGAGTGATTGACTCTCCAATCTGGAATGATCTCGCTATCTTTATGGCCATCGACTCCTATCTCAATTTTATTCAGTTTAATTGCATTTCTCATCGCACAACAGGTTATAATATCTGTATTTCACGGAGCATTGTGAAAATTGGGATGATATTATTAATGTTCCTTAAAAACACAATTACCATAAAGGGGCAAAGGATAACAAATTATATAATTTGTTCATTTAATTCTATTCAGATAAATCTGAGATACAGTATTTTCAAAATTCTCTGCCTAGTTCATGTGTACATGTGTGTGCTATGCGTCACAGTTATTCAAGTTTATTCAGCATTTTACAGTTTGAAAGAACGCAATGTACAAGTCACGTGTTATACAAATAAAACAGAGCCATAAGTAAATATATCGGCATGGATGGAGGCTTTTGTCGGGCGCTTTCCTAGATTGAGCAAAATCCCCCAACATACATAGTAATCCAATCGCATCTTGGGCAATGAAAATATCAAATTGACGTACAGCCTCTCTAGATGCATACCAAAAATATGTAGAGATTGTCAATTGACGAATGGAAAGTCTGTGTGATATATTTTGCTACTTGTGATGATCAGAAAGACAAAGAATATTGTGACAACATTATACTAAATCCATTGTTTTATAGTAAAAAAGAACTTTAAACTACAATGCAATCTCTAGAAACATGCCTTTATACATGTATGTGTTCTTCTGCCAGGCATACCACAATTTCCTTCCCAGTCACTGTGAAAGTAGTAGAGATTAAGAGTATCAACCGAGTAGTATTCAGTATGCATATCACATTGTAGCAAATCTTTGTTATGGCTCGTCAGAAATATTCTACTGCGTGGTTACAAGAAGGCGCACATACCCTAATATAATTTTGTTCCTTTTTTAAACAAAAATCAGATCAGACACCATTTTACACAGAGATTATATAAGATCTTATGAAGATATGAACTCATTTAAAAAAAATTATATCCAATTTCTTGTTTTTTTGCCCACTTTCTTCATATTTTTAATCCATTAGGCAAACATGACATCACTAGAGGTAGATTTTGATTTCCCTCCACTTAATGATTTTTGTTAGTAACTCTCCCATATATTTTGCTTCTTTTGATCAGTGTGTTCGAAGGAGCACAGCAAATATAAGGAAACTGATGTAATTATTGTATTTGTAATGTAGTATTGATGTTATTATTATAAATGCATACATGCCAACTGTTCAGATTAAAGAGGAACATTCCTCTTTTTGGGAGAAGATAATTATCATTTTAATGCAGGTGTTCCTCTTCCTGTACAAATTTGTCTGTAGTATTGAATAGGAGAGTTAGGATTGTTCCTCTTTTTTTTTAAATAGCATAATTTGTACAGATTTCTGATTTTCAAATGTTGGCATGTATGTAAATGTAGGAGTTAGAATGAGTAAGAGGGGTGGGGGGATAGAAGAGTTACGAGAGTGGGGGAGTGAGAGAGTAGGAGAGACAGGGAGAGATAGAGGGGGGGGGAGAGAGTATGAAAGTGAGAGATAAAAGAGAAAGAGAGTTGGAGAGTGAGAGAGATCGAGAGTAGGAGAGACAGATAGAGAGGGAAGATGGGGGAGAGAGTACGATAGTGAGAGATAGATGGAAAGAAGTAGAAGAAGGAGAGGGAAGTGGGGAAAGGAAAGAGATTGAAGAGAAAGAGAGTGGGAGAGTGAGAGAGATAGAGAGTAGGAGAGATAGGGAGAGATAAAGGGGGAGGGGAGAGTGGGGAAGAGAGTACAAAAGTGAGAGATAGATGGAAAGAAGTAGAAGAAGAAGAGGAAGAGAGAGGAAGAGAAAGGGAGAAATTCAGACGTGTCCAGCTAGGAGCTCATTGTAAAGTGAGGGACATTAAATCACTCAGTGGAATTAGGAAGTCATTAATTCTTACTGGGGCTCCTCCATCTTGGTCTATTTATGTCAGCCAGTCCAGTCCCCAATGGGGAAGAGAGAAAAAGGGAGAAGGGGGGGGGGGTGATTGTCCTGTTAGATTATAGCTTATAACATGATGTCATGGGGGGGGTGGGGTGAGATAGTGTCCTGCAGGATCATAGCTTATAACATACATGTATATCATGTTTGGATTGCTTATGTCCCCAATGGGGAGAAGGGGGGGGGGGGGGGAGAGGTGATTTTCCTGTTGGATTATAGCTTATAACATGATGTCATGGGGGGGGGGGGGGTAAGATAGTGTCCTGCTGGATCATAGCTTATAAACATACATGTATATCATGTTTGGATTGCTTATGTCCCACATGGGGGAAAGGGGGGGGGGGGGGAGGTTGATTGTCCTGTTGGATTATAGCTTATAACATGATGTCATGGGAGGGGTAAGAAAGTGCCCTGCTGCATCATAGCTTGTAACATCATGTTTGGATTGCTTATTCCCTTGGGGCAGCACTTTCTGCAGGGATTATAGCTTATATAATTTATAAATGTGCTTTACAATGTACATGTAGTAATTATTACTTGTAAACCTGTCATGTACGATACATGTACATGTATATCTCATCCATTTGGAGCCAGAAGGGCATTAATTCATATCAAGCTAACATCCTTTTGGTTCTTTTGCTTCAACAATGACCAAGAACAGGGGTGGACATTAATATGACAAATTTGTTGATTTCATGAACTCTAATTTGTGAAGAATTGTTTCGTAGTTCAGCTAAGGATTAATGTAAAAAGAGGATTGGAAATAGATGTAACAATTGGGTAAGCTTACAAAAACTCCTGGTAAGAAAGCATTGCATTTATACTGTATCAATTATTAAAAAGAAAGATATCAACCACACCCACACAAAGAGGCGGGAATATCTATGAAAGAAATTAAGGATTACAGTAAACAATTCATAATTCCTTTAATTACAGGTTAATAAACAAGTACCGGTAGTCATTATTGACACTTGGGTTCAATGTCTAAATGCTGTATTCTTGTTAATTGATGTAAAACTCATATAATGATATATCTTCAAGTGCGGATGATAAGAACATCGAACAGTTTCGTTCATGGAAAATTCCATTCATTTGTTTCATTTTGTTGTGCTCACCATAAATAGGATGATGATTATTTGGATAAAAACACAGAGGAGATCGTGCATACTTTATACACTTGTGGAATATAAATGAATTGTGAGCAGGACTTCTTTCAATTCCTATAATATTCTTTCGTGTGCTTTGCATGAACGGAGGAGACAAGTAAGTGAATGGTCTTGGATGTGGATGCTTTGTTTAATATATCATCTATTCAGAAGGATGTTAACTCTGTGTTAAAGTACATACACACCATGTAGTTAATGCTCTTCTGGGTCTAAACAGACAATACTTTGTTTAACTTAACTAAAAAGCTGAAAATCACCAGTGAATGCCTGAATATTAGGTAAGACTAATGTTATCTTCTTTTAGGGTAATTTCAAAACTGAGAGTTTGATTTACAAGTTACACATATTATTATTTCCTTCATCTAGGTCTAAATATAATACATTTATGTCATAATTTTTATTTCAATGGTATATGTTTATCAACACTTGTAACAACAACAACAAACCACATTTGACAAACATCATATTCCAGATTTAGATTCTCAATAATCATGAGAGTACTAACAACCGAAGGTTTGGTGCATTTAACTCTTTTACCGTAGTCAGAATAAAGGCCAAATCGCTTCTAATTGTAGACGATCACACTACTGGTCCGACATCACTATAGTTCTGAGCCAATTTAGCTTTACCGCCTCTCAGGAAGCGTGAAATTGCATTGAATTTAGATTTTGTCAATCGTATGGTTATTCAGATCCTGGATCATTAAGATATAACATGTTTGAATGTTCATATCAAATGTTGATATGAAATCTTTCAAATCGAATTGTAGTCAGATCAAGAAGTATGCGTTGGGCTTCAGATGCAAAAATCTCAAATTTTACGTTTTGTAAAAGAGTTAATTTGTAATGGAAATGAGGTTTAATGGTATTTTAAATAATGTAGGAGATGTGGAACGTCTCCACGATGATTACCGTAAGATAAGTTGTTGAATCCGGTGATGAAAATGAGGATTTGTTTGAGAAATTATTTTCTGAGGGTGAAAATGATTAGTACAAATGAATATATGGCAGACATTAGAATGTCTTCAGGATTAGAGCCAAATGGACATTCACTCACATTCTTTAAAGATAAGCTTGAGTTCTGGTAATGATAGACGATAGATAATACAAATGTAATGACATGTGCCAAACAAATTTTGAAGAAGATGTATAGGGGCTGAGTAATGAGCATAGAAAGATAAGGAAATGAAGGTATTAGACACTATGTGCTTAACACATGTCACTATGTGTGAATGAGAGTTGCAGTTGTTATTCAAGATAATTTCGAGCAATTTTTAGTGAGCTTTTTAAAATTTTACTGGTTCAAACAATCAATCTACTGCAGGATAAACAATCCAGGATGAATAATAGCCATTTTCTCTTGACAAACGATGCCCTAACCAGAGCTCAAGATTAGCTTTAATGTGGAGTTATTGCCTTTCTGCCTGTCAGCTGGTTGCCCAAAGCAATCCCTAATATTCCCAGAGCAGAAAGATTCTCACAAAATTCCTGCTAATAACTTTCACTTCAGCTTAATCTAAATGTCATCAGCCAAATTTTAGGATTCCAGCATCTAATGTAGTTTTCAGAGAAATGTACTTTATGTACAGTAATGGTCATGGAGCTAAACATCCACTAGCCATAACTGTGTGTGAGAATCTAGCCATAACTACAATGCTACATATAATACTGGTTGCCTGAAAATATAATGTTAATACAGTGAAACCTGTATATAAAAACCGCTCTAAGGAGACAAGAAAAGTGGTCTTTACAGGCAGGTGGTCCCTATGTACAGGTTCTTTAAAGTATGTTTCAATGAGAAACCAATTTTAGGAGAAACAAAAAATGTGGTCTTTTCTATAAGTATACAGGGGATATCTATAGCAGGTGTGACTGATTTTCATCTTATAGGCCAATTAAAGTATTTGGCCATTTAGTGTGTCCCATATTTTACCAAATGTTATGGAGATATGAACGTGAATTGATATCAATTGTTTAATTTCACTCCATATTTGATCTGATCTAAACTCGAGGGACATTAACTCCTATACTTCACCACAGTTAGCACCTTTCTGGCTTCAAAGCAGACGATATATGTAGTTGTGCCCTGTAAAGATTGGCCCTAAATACTAGGTCAGATTTGCCTTTTTATGTACCCATAGATTACATGAACAGCAATTGAAGCCTCTTCTGGTTAGCCGCTCGTGATTAAAATGACATAATTTAACTACAACTTATCGTCCTTATCAGGGGAATAAATGTAGAAAACTGTCCATGTTTGCAGATCTTTGAGAGTACTTAGGGCGCGTTCATGCTTGATTTTGAAGGTAGAATGAGCGATCTGAAACGCTCATCGTAAACGCTCATCGTAAACGCTCATCGTGATCGCAGTTCCACGGTGTAGCTGTTCATGCTTACTTCTCTGGCTCATCCAGGCAATTCTCCTTGTGTGGCATTGTGTGACCTTCACTGTGCATGCTACGTAGACCCACTAGAGGTCAGTGCGTTGACCCCATTTAAACGCGTTTACAATTGTAAACGCATCTTTTTGTGAGTTTACGATCGGCGTTCGTGATCGCCGTTTTTCGGTGATTCTACAAAAGTGAGCATGAACGCAAGCGTGTTTTAAACTAAACACGTAACAGATGCCTGATTCTGGCCGTCAAAATCAAGCATGAACGCGGCCTTAGAGAGAAAAACACGCCACAAGGATGTTCCTTTGAGTAGCCGACGATGTGTGTGCTTACATCATTTAATACGTGTACATTCAACAGGGCTGCCCCAGCTCTTACATCCAGTGCTGGGGTTAGATACAGGTCAGGAAATTTGTGGAATATATAGTGCTGGATACAGCACCATTCTGTTGCCTTGGAGTAAGAAATGCTGACAAACGGTAACAAAAATAGTGAGGGCTGTCAGCATTTTGTTCATATCGCACTAGGCCAGTTTCATAATGTAATTGAATTTACATTGTTAATGAATATGTTATGAATAATTGTATTTCAAAAGCCAGAATGCCTACTGCATGAATTAAATGTTGTTAGGTATAGGAGAAGCTATTATGTTTGTCTTACATAGCAACAAATATGTATGCAATTCGCTTTCCGACTTTGAAATACAATTATTTGTAACAGGTGAATGAAATGACTTGTTAATTGTTATGCGGCACTTAATAAAGATATGTGCATTAAATTGAATTGCATTATGAAAGTGGTATGTTCCATTATTTGTTTTAGAGTTTCCAAAGGAGATGGCATAGTCAACATTATTCATCCCTATTAAAGTGGCATCATTTATAACCATCCTGAAGTTGGCATCCTATCTTTTGATCGCCACCTGTTGATATGCTGATGAATTCTAGTGCTGAACCTTTCTCTTTAAGAAAACTTTTTTTTTTAATACTCAATTATGTTGCTTGTATGGATAAATGAAACACATCATTTTATTTATCACCTTGCGATCTATCTATTGTTAAGACAACCAACTAATTAATAATGTTTTTTCGCTTTTATATAGCGCTTGATGCATTGACGATGTCTCTAAGCGCTTTACAAATATATTATTTCCCTGGTCATTGGATTCAGGCTTGTCTGCACACAATGTATGCAAATTCTCCACTCCCTGGGGAGCATTCCAGCCAGGCGCCATTTTATAGACTCATTAATGTGTTGCCTCTTTTGAATGTACATACATGTAACTTTTGGGAGTACACTGACTACCAAAAATACTGCTATAAAGATGTAAACAGTCTGGAATCTATATGTTCGTAAAATTCTAAAAATCCATGCTTACACTCCCTTTAATTCCCTTTTATCACTAATAATGATGTCATCGATGATGTCAGTGTTTACCAATGGGTGTGGATGTCTCCGGTTGTGTACATGTACATGTATTTTTAAAGAGGAAATTGGGCTCTGATAAAGATGAAAGAATTCATTTTGTAAGCTTGCCTATTGTCAGTTGGAAGTCATAGTTTAAATGTTTCCTAAATATTTCCTGAAAAGAATTGCTCTTGAACTGCCCTCATATTCAAAATATCACAAGAACTAGCAGATAAGTTTAGAGCAAACATTTATATGTAGTCCCATATACTAATTTCTGTGTGCACTGCATGCGATCTTCAGCAAAAATGCGTTAATTTCTTGTTGTTTTGATCATTTCAAAACCTCAAAGTTTACATCAATTCGTATGTACTACAAAATCAAAATCAACCATTTCCCAATCGCTTTCAACCTTGCACTGTGTAGGTCCAGTATTCGACTTTTTCTTTAAGGACCTTGCCTTTAAATGGGATAATGTATGCGGCTATGACTCATAAGAATCGTAGTCGTCTCGCCAATTTAGCCGAGATCGATGAAGAAAAATATCACTACTTTGAAAATTGAGAATAAGAAGCATCATAAAATGTCCTAGAAATGGGTTTTGAGTGTGAGCTGAGAGGTTATTAAATGGAGGCGAACGAGATGGGAGAAACAGAGGTTTAGCATTTCTCTGTTGAGCAGGTCTTTGGTTTCAACAGGTTTGAATTGCAGCTTTTCTTAGAGGAATTGAAGATTGGTTAATATGACTTAGTTGCTTATATTATTGTATAGAAGATTGAGGATTTAATTTGTGGATGCTGGTTAACGTTTTATCATTCTTTCTCCCTCTCTCTCTCTCTCTCTCTCTCTCTCTCTCTCTCTCTCTTATTTCCATCCCCTTTCTCTCTTCCTTTTCTGTCTCTTTAAACTTTTCTCCACCTCTCTCCCTCTCTCTCCCTCTCTACTCTATCTTCTTCAATCTCCTTTATTATCTCTCACTCATTTTCTCCTTCTCTCCATCTGTCTCTCTCTCTATCTCTCTCTATCTTCTCTACTATCATTCTCTCTCACTCTCCCTCCCACCCCCTCCCTCCCTCCCTCCCTTCCCCCCCCCCCCCCCTCTCCCCCTCTTCCTCCCTCCCTCTCCCGCTCTCCCTCTCTCTCTCTCTCTCTCTCTCTCTCTCTCTCTTCACAATCTGTATGCAACAGGTGTGAAAGCAGAAGGTCTTAAGAAGGGGATCATCTTCAACCCTCATCCTTACATCAAGTTCAGCATCCAGACGAGAAGACCAGCTAAAGACCAGCAGCCACAACGTACCAACGACCACCACCACCACCACAACCATCACAGCAACACCCAACAACACCAGCAGCAACGCACAACGATAGCAGAGAATACCGTCATGCCGGCCTGGCAGGGCCAGGTAAGTCAATTTCAGCAATTTTTAAAATTCTCTCTCTCTTTTTCTCTTACCACGCTTGTGTTGGTTTGGTCTATTGTGCTTTGAGTTGTATGGGACCCTGTAGTCAATTGTCTCCTGACTTTTGAAGGGTATATTTCTTCTTCTCCTCCTCCTTGTTGTTGTTGTTGTTGTTGTTGTTGTGTTGTTGTTGTTGTTCTAATTCTTCTTCTTTTTCTTCTTCTTCTTCCAATTCTTCTTCTTCTTCCAATTCTTCTTCTTCTCCTTTTCCCTCTTCTTCTCCCTCTCCTCCTTCTTCTCACTCTCTCCCCCTCTCCGTCTCTCCTCTCTCTTTCTCCCACCATGCTTGCGTTGACTTTGTCCTTGCTGCTTTGAGTTGTTGATAAGGTCATATGGGATCTATGTAGTCAAGTATCACTTGACTTTTACTAGGTCTATTTATGGCTTTATACATGCTCACAGCCAACACTTAAAACAAAAGAAGATGACCAGTTGCTGTCTCACATCCCATCGCCTGTGCAGAGCCAAATAATCAGAATAATAATCTGGATTTGTATAGCGCTTAATACAAAATACCGTCTCTAAGCGCTTAACAGATATTATTATCACGCATAATGTGCGCCATTTCCACTCCCTGGGGAGTATTTCTACCATATGGTCACCGTGAGGGCATATGGCAATTACTATCACAAAGAATTTCGTCATCCTACCAGGTTCAGACTTCTCTCCTGGGTATGAATTGGTAAAAGTATATTAATGCCTTGCCAAAAGACGTTAGTGCCCTATCAGGGATCGAACCCAAGATCTTTGAAATTGTGTCTAAACCACTCAACCACAACACTTCTACTTCGGGCATTAATCCGTTCACTGCCGAATGTTGTCAGTCCCATAGACTCGATACAGGATCCAACTGGTAATCATTGGCAAGGGGTTAACGCATCTCGTTGTTCATAGAGTTAATGCCCTCCAGGCACTTGGCACTCAGCAGAAGTTATACCCTTAACCCATTAGCAACTAGAGATTTTGTAAAAATGGCCTATTACTCACTGACTGTTGCAATATTGCTCTCATTTCGACATTGTCCTGAACAATATGAAACATACACTATTTTTCTACGCAGAATCCTACTGTAGACATCGTAAGGATTACGCAAGTATAACATTATCACGGTAGACCCCATAGAACAGATACTACAGCGCGTTGGCGGTTTAGTTACTAAAGGTTTAATCGACCCCTACAGTCAAGTATGCTGCAGAATTTCTTGTACAGGCTTTCATATGGATGCATGCACTATTGCGTGTTTCGAGCCAGAAGGGCATTAACTCTTATACTTTAACTCAGAGTTATCGGCCTTCTGGCCCTGAACAGACAATATGTAATTATGAACTACAGCAAATCATTCCTTGCCAACTTGAGGGAAATGCAAGTCAGATATAAGCTCATATACATGTAATGTATGTACATTGTAGAAAGTTAGAGTGAAGCTTTAAACAAGAAATGTTCAGAGAAGTTGTTTCAATTTGAAGAGGAATTTTCCCTTTATTTTTGTTAACACAGACTAGATTTACCTACATCCTGTTTTTAATAAGCTTAGAGGCCTATATGGTGGATGAAATTGGACTGATTTGAATATTAGAAATTCTGTCTGAAAGGGAAATGTTTGTTTTCCCTTTGATGACAATAAATGTATTTTTAGATTCGTTTTTAGATTATTTACTTGTTATACCCTTGATTACCAAATTGTGATCTATTATATAATGGATGACGTAATAATATCCCCTATGAAACTTTTAATTAGATTAAGTAATTAATTGTTTAATTATTACCACCTATAAAAAAGGATTAACTAATTAGAGCAAATCACCTCAAAAATGTCATAAATCAGACTTACTGTACATGTAGTTTGGGCAAATAAGTTTTATCTTCCTTGATCAACCTAACATACCGTAGCTAGAATGGACCATTTAGATAATGTTACCATTTTATGTACAATTCAGCATTATTTTTAACGTAGTATTTATAAGCCCATTGAAATGAGTCACATGGATGCCGAAAAAAGAAAAAAACTTGAATAATTATTACCTGCAGGTCTTCTTTTCCAATCCATACAATCTTACATACATAAATATCATAGAATAGCGAGATATACAAATAGTGATTTTATTTTTTAAAGGGGAATACAGTACACAACAAAAAACATAACAATATGAACCTGAAGAGGGCGCTGTGCAACTGTATATACAATGTGAACAAGATAAATGTACATACGGCCTCAAGTCAAATCACATATTCAATGCTCATTCTTTAGCAGGATTCGCTACACATAAGATTGAAGGGGTTAAACATGGTAACCTTGGAATTTATGTAATGTTTGGTCACATGACATCGAACACTACATATGTTTTTTTTTTGTGGAAAAATGGCCTTGACACGCTCTCTGAGCGCGGTGCAACGCATCCGCTAACAAAGTGTGACTTCTTGAGTATCATCAGAAGATGGATAGATTCGGCCATCAACACCACAACTCTAGTGTGTATTGCTACTTATCAGGCTGTCAAGCACAGGTCTCTGCTATCCATCGGTAACCATTGTGGAGCTCCCACCGTCCGAAATCCAATTTCTCTCCTAGCTCGCTTCCGTCGACGTACCTTCGGGGTGCATTCCCGTCCGTGAGCGAGTGGCCCCCGGCCGCGTGAACGCAATTTACAAATTCATGAAATGCATCGGGATGGATTCCCAGTCAGAGAGGAGATGCGCAATTCTCTGCACTGCCCTCGTTGGTTCCCGACCTGCTTTTCTTTATCGGAGCGTGCCGATGTAGGTTGTCTGTGCGAAAGAAATTTCTGCAGAAGTCTGTAGCAGTATGTGGTGTTGATGAGAAGGCTTCATGTACTATCATGTATGCTTTTTCTCTCTCTTTCTCGCTCTCTCTCTCTCTCTCTTCCCCTCTCTATCTCTCTCTCTCTCTCTCTTCCTCTCTGTTTCACTGTCTCACTCCCCCTCTATCTTTCAGTCAATTTCCCTCACCCTGTCTTCCTCCATTTCTCTCTATCTTACTCTGTCTCTCCACCTTTCATTGCCTTTTTTGTGGTCTGTGTATTTAATTCTGTCTGTTGTTTGCTCTTCCTCTTATGTTTAATTACTCTGCAATTTTCTTTTCTTTTTTTTCCTTTTTCATTTGTTCTGTACAAACCCTTTTACATGGAGTTTTACAACTGTTAATCTTAATAATTCAGAACTTGTTAGGAACAGATGCCAATTTTAAGAAAGGAATATTAGGACTGATTACAAACATTAACACAGCTGTACACAAATACACACAAATACAATACCTGTTGAATACTTAACATAACCCAGAAATCAGTGCTGATTAGAGCAAACACAGTCATCATGTTTTGATTAAGAGCTCATTGAATAAATGTTGTTCTTACAAAAGAAGTCATGTGGGACCCGTTGGAAATGAATCCTCAAATGGGGGAAATCTCCGGTTCCTGTGGACGTTCGTTCACTACCCTTGAATAGCTCTCCGTTTCCCTATCTCAAACCCTCTTCTCAATTTGGCACCATTTTCGGGAGAGGGGGAGAGAGGGAGGAAGTCCGATTAAGGAAATGACAAACCGTGTAGAGCAAATTGTGTCATGGTACAGTGTGTCAGGAATCCATTTAACCGTTCTTCCTCCCCTGTTTTTTTGCCAAGACTACTCTCCAGTGGTCCAGTCGAGCACATGGTTTCGAATTTGCGCAACTCTTGACTTTAAAGATTTTTCCGCCCGCATGATTTTAGGGAGAAATTAGCGAGATGTTGCTTGCTTCATTGGAAATCGTTTTTTGACTGATATTGGACTGGTACTCATGTTGACCCATTTTAATTGGTATTCGCGCTTATAGACTCACTTGTATGTATTCAACATACATGTGTTTGTACATACAGCGTATATCTCTGCAGAAGTTTATTGTCATGATTGGATCATTAACAGATGAAACATTATTCTTCTTCTTCTGTGAGTCTAATATTCCCACTAATTGGCTGTGGCCATTATAAGACGCAGAGCTATAATACATGTATAGCCAGATGTTCATGTAAGTATTTGGATATCATTTCTTTATTTGTCATTTAGTTGGTTAAAGGTGTAATGTAATGAAAATGATCGCATATTATGTTACATCGTCTGCTGAAAGTCAGAAGGGGGTTAAGAATATAATTTTACATCTAGAGTTAACACCTTTTGGTTGTCAACATTGTGAATAGGCCTAATTGTGAACAGACTACTTTTTGTGTATATATATTTGTTTATTTATGTAAAACAGTTTATTGATAATAAATCATTCGAGGCCAGATGGCAGAATTGCAGATTCTTTTACAATCACAGTAGATAAAATAGATACATAAATTAATAATAATACATCCATATCAGTGAAACTTGTAGGAAAAAAGTGCATTTATAGTTTTGTAACTCGAATGCAGTTCTTGAGGCATGTTTCAAATTTTATCTAGTCATCAGTGTTATAAACATTTTTGGCTTGTAAACGTACATTTTATAATCACTTTACACAATTTTAGCGGAGTACCAGAAGGGCATTAACTGATAAAGCCTAAACTCCATGTACTCCCCCGCCATTCTGGCATTATGCTGTAAAACTCGAGAGATGGATTGCCTCGGATGAGCAAAAAAAACTTCACATTTTTCTCATCTCTGTTGTCACTGCATGGGTCTTCGACTGAGGCCAGACGCAACCACAGGCAACAGAGCCCGCTTGATACCTAGATAGAATAACAGTCTTGATTAGTTTTTATTTGACAGTCTTCAGCTTCAAATTGTCAGGAGATGTGTTGCTTACAAGCATTAGCTATTTCCTCTACCTATACAGGCCCCTTTCCTAATGTCTTCCGTCAATTCTTTGTATTTTCTTTATTTCTGGGAGGGGTCAAGAACTACATGTATATTATTTTATTTCTTATGCCCTTTTCTCTTAAATTTTTCCTCCATTTTTCTTTTAACTTTTGAGCATATTCTTCTTCTTTTTAACTTCTTTTTTCTTTATTGCTGTTTATTTTCTTACTTGCCTCTCAAAAACTACTCAAAACTACAAACTTAGAAATCATGTTTTCTACCAGGTACGTTGAGCAAATATTGTTAAACTGTCAGTTTGATTTGAATCTGAAGACAAAATTTATCATATTTTTAGTGTTCATCTTATCTCCATCCATATTTCTTATTTTTCCCCATGTGCTACATGTACATCTTGTATCTGCCCCAAATTTGTCATTGTTTTGGGTCTCAAATTGTCTCCATTTTTTAATACATTCGATATTGAACCTTGAAAGCCTGAATGTAATTAATCATTGCATAGTCCCATGCATCCATAATTGCAGTACCAAGGTTTCATGAATTAATGTGGCATGTTGGTTGCTTAGCAGACATCATCGGTCAGTGTTATTGATACCTGTGACTATCCTTATTTTTTTCTAATCACTCATCATTTGACTAATTGACTAATGTCCCAATGGGAAAACCACTAGAGGATGTAATGATGACAAAGGAGAGCATTTAAAGGGTGTTGGGAACATCATTTCCGATATCTTTATGATGAAATTTGACTGTTGTTGTAGTCACAATTATGAATGTAATGTTAGCAGTAGCATCAATAGTTTATTATATAGTTAGGAGAGAAAGAAGAGAAGGTGGAGGACGAAGAAGAGGAGGAGGAGAAAGAATGAAAGAAGAAGAGGAGGAGTAATAAAAGAAAAGTAGTAATAAAATGCTTAGTAGTCGTATAGTAACAATAGAATAAGTATAAAAATAATCAACTCGTGCAGGATTAATTCAATTAAAAGCTAATTATTGCAGTGAGAAATTGATGATGTGTGTGGTTTTATCACTATTAATAAGAAGATAAAGGGGGAAGACACCTTAGAAGAGTGTTTCTTTAAAGAGAAGGTTGAGTTCTGGGAAGAGGTGAAAAATAATTTGTGAGCATTACTCATTCTTATTATGCAAGTGTGGAAGAACATCAGATAAGACATGTTCCCTGAAAAGCTTGGCTCTTCAAATGCCTTCATATTCTAAATATGCATGTAACATCGTAAAAATTGGGGGGGGGGGGGGCCGGCTTTTTATGCCACTTGTTCGTGTAGTCCCATATACATCTTTCTGTGCAAGTGTTTGTAACTTTACCAAGACTGGGCCAAATTTCTTATCATTTTGATGATTCCAGAACCTTGCCATACACACAAATTCTAATATGCTAGATGATCAACCTTTTCTTGTCGGTTCCACACCGTTTCTTTCACAATGCAATCGCATGACCAGAACTCAACTTCATCTTTAAACGAGCAGTCCTTAGTAGTAGTGAGTGATTTACACCCTGATCGTAACTACTAACACCTTCACTTCCACCCTCCGTAATGAGTTAAGGAAATTAATTTACCCCATCTTCCACGTTCATTTCATTTAGATGCTTATCGGTGAGAAACCGAAGAAGGATCTGTTTCGTTTCATGGCGTGATTTGTTGGAAATAAACCATGATGCTTGTGATTCTGTAAAACACATGTGTGTGTGTCGCATAATTGCCTATAAACCTACTCTGTTGTACATGTAGCTCGATCAAGCCGCAGAAAAATAAATTATGGAATGGTTTTTGCTTATCATATTGGTGTGATGTAGTGTTACTGTCATTACTGCTCCTAAAGATAAGTTTAACGGTACTTTGCTATTAGATTTGATTGAGTAAATTCACTGACCTTATTTTTTATTAAAATGATAATTGGTAAGAAGACAAGAAAACATCAATTTTATTATGAACTGATTTTTTTTTTAAGTTGTTTTGTTTCAAATTTCTAAAAAATTTGAACAATCTAAACAAATTCTGGGTTGCATAAATCTTTCAGAGGATGCAAGTTCCTTAGTTATATTCCCTTGGCATAAATGCAGATAATCCGTGTTTAATCTTATATATTCGTAATACATAATTCTTTTACTCTAATATATGCTTTTTATAATGAGATGTGGTACAAAATGTGCACCTCATTATGACTCAATATGGCTGTACTACAAGTTTGAAAAACTTAATAATAATAATAGCTAGTTCTTATATACAGGGGTGTACCTGTATTCTTTTCCCCAAATACTGTATGAAAATCCTGTCATACAAGATTTTAAAAAAATATTTGCTATATTACGACGCAGGGTCTAAGGGTCTACAGGTTGGAGGACTGTAGAATAATGCTCATTTTCTTCACATAAACATTTATTTCTTCTGGAAAATTCTGTAGTACATGTGTCTTAGATCAATTTTCTGGATTGCATTTCTTTCTGGGGATGCACGTTTCCTAATTGTATAGAGCGCTCCCTTGGCATAGCTGCAGATAATCGGCGTTTAATCTTGTTTGTGTATGATTGCTCATTTCCCTGTGTCCTGCTCGGCATGTCAAGCCAACGCTTTCCCCTCAAATAGAACGACCCAATCTGAGAAATGACAGCTCGTTCCTGCTCCAACTTCCACACATTTTGTCCTCTCATAATCTGTCTTGTCATACCCCCATCTCAAGCTAGATTGGTACTGTAGAGGTGTCGTGGTTGATCTAGTCAATACATTGTCAGACTGTGGATCACAGGGTTTGCGATTCGGGCTCTCAGCATAGGATACAGCCATAAGTCTTAATTAAAACTAGACAAAGTTCATACGATCAGTTGTAGCAAACTTACATGTCCTCCAAGAGGTGGAAGAGACTTAACACATACATTTACTTTGATTTAATTAATGCCCTTCAAGTTATCAACAATGTTAGTTTGTCCTTTGATGCTTTGTATCATATAGGGAGACACAATTACTTTATTGGACTGGTAAACCTTTGTGAAATGTCATGTGATAGGGAAAAACTCTCACTCCGTTATAAATTTCCAGATTTTTTTTTTACCCATCATGTCTTATTTTGCTACTGGTTCAATCTATTGATTTGCTTTCCCTGTGAGAGGCCTCAACATTAAGGAAGAAACGATCACTGCATCGTGAGCTGATATGGTTTGAGATGAGCATATACACCATTAAAACAAGATTACTTAAAAGCAGGAGAAAGCCACAGAATATTGATGAAGCTGGGGAAGAGCTACACTGTAGTCTGCCAACATTCAAAGATGGTGGTTTGCAGATTTAAAAACGGCCTGCTTTGATACAGTAATTTGCCAACTGATCTTACTAATGTATTCAAAGTGTAAAGTGTTTTTAAAAAATCAATGAAACATCAAATAACAAACAAACAAACCAACAGACAATAACAAAACGTGTGTGTTCACAAGGGCTCTTCGTATGTTTTCCCATTTTTGTTTGTAACATGAGCTACATGTACACCCTCTACAGGGGGGGGGGGGCAGTGTTTAAACTTTAGATTTGCAACCATAGGTCCCCTTTTTATATTTTTTGACATGGGGGGGGGGTGAAGTTTAAATACTGGACCCCTGCTAGTGTTAATTGTTTATAGCCCTGCTATAGTAGATTTGAGATTACCTCAGATAAAAACATTTTTTTCTTTTTTTTTTCCTTCTGTTATTTTCACTCCTGCTTATTTTTTAGTTTTCCAGAACTCTTTTAAGAATGCTCCAGAGCTCAATCGCTCAATGCTACTTCTGTATTCTTTTTTTTACACTTAGCCGATGTTTGACATCGGTATTCTGTACTATGAGGAAATCACTTGTGCCCCCCATGAAATAAGCATGATTGCATTTCATGACAGACACAGAACTCATGCATGAACGGTGATTTGCATTATGCATCTAACCCAAAAAATCCTGGTCGATGCAGAATGATGGGAGGAAGTAGAAAAGTAGATGGTAATAGAATGGGCCGAGAAATTTTAAATTGAATAAGGGAGAGTAAAAAATAGAATGACATATTTCTGAGAGACAAGCGGAATACTGAAATTGTATTAACGTGACTCGGTAACATTGTTGAAGGTTGTAGAAAAAACTGTAATTTTTGTATGAAATGTTGGTACTTATTATATTCCTTCTACTGTACGTACCCTCTAACAGGAAAAAAATCCTGAAAAAATCCCCAAACCACAAAGATATTTATGTTTTTCTTTGAAGACGTCACTGTGCAACACCCTCTAACAGTAATTAACAGTAAATTCTCCCAACCATTTTTGAATTTTCCCAACTGTTTTTCTTCGAAAATAAGACAGAAGACGGGCTTTTACAAGTCTTTCAACACTTAAATGTAGAAGACAATTCATAGCTTTGTGACGATTTACAGTCATCTAAAATGTAATTAAATTGTAACAATATAGTTGAGAGAATTAAGGAATCGATCAGATCAGTTTTCGCCAATTTTTATCATTAATAATGATCCGTTTTCACTCAGACTTTCAGATTACCGGTATCTTTAATTGTACATCTAGCATTGAAGTCACTACATCTCTAAGCACTTTACCGTAATTAACGTTGTATAAACCGCCCTCGTGTATTAACCGCACCCCTCTTTTTCGCCCTTAATTATTTTTTTTGCCGACTTTTTTTGCCGGGTCCGTGTTAAAAATCCACGCAGGAAGGCCTTTCATTTAACTGCGAGGTGCAGCTGAATGTGTAAGATCATTAATGTAAATTTAAAAAACAGTAGAGGACCTAGGATAGGACCTTGTGGTACACCATGTAATAGAAGAAAAATTGGAGGAATTATTATTATAAACTACATATTGAGATCTATCAGAAAGATTAATTTCAAACCAAGATGACAGACAAATTTGAGTGTTGTTTTAGTTTCCGAGTGGTGAGTCAACACACCGATTACTGAGCTGGGAGACATTACCAGGCATAGCGCCATAAATCAAAACTTAAAAAAAACAATTTTTTTTTTTTTTTTTTTTTGGGTGTACCGTGTATAAACCGCACCCCCGACTTTGAAATTTTTTTCGGCGGCAAAAAGGTGCGGTTTATACACCGTTAATTACGGTACATATATACTATTACTCCGGTCATTGGATTCAGTGCTTCATATTAGAGAGAAAACTTAAATGAAAACATGTGCCAGGTATGAAGGATGTATTGACAAATAATCAATTAACAACAGGATGGTGACAATTGCTCCATACACAGCCAATTTCATGTATACTACCTGAATTCCTAATTTCATCCCTGAACCAAAAACTGTACAGAGCCCCATAAAACCCAATTTGCAATCCTAACTCTTACCCCAGTTCTATGGTGAAATATAGCCTTGAGCAATTGTTGTGGAGCATATCGTTTGTTGAGAACCAAAAAGGCATTAACTATGTGTTTAATAAAACATATGAGTTGACTCCCTCTTTGCTCCAAACAGTCTTTCCACACTCTATCACATCTTGTTGGGTGCGTTCAAAGACGTTTAGTTCAAAACACGATTGCGTTCAAGCGATTTTTTGTCGGTCGTAAAAATAAATGCAAACATGAAATGCTGAAAAAATATATGTTTTGTATCGTGATTCTGCAGAATCACGGTAGCTAAAAATCGCTTTATATCTCAATCATGCTTCTATAACCTCATTATCGTGGCCTGCTCCCGGGTAGGCCAACAGTAAACGAATTCAGTAAGTATGCGGCGAAGTTGACCTATACTTCCTGGGTCAAACTGCGCAGTGTGATGAGCAGTGGCTGGGCTTGAAATGAGCGAGAATCACCGTTGATGAAAAAACGCTTGAATGCTCTCCCGCAGTAACCATGTTTTTTTAACAGCGTTTTGATTTGTGATTCATGTTTGTGATTCTAGCTTTAAAAAAAAACTTGAACGCAACCTTTGACTAATACATCACTCATCTCCGATGGAGGGTCTTCGTTCCAATCCTTCCTGTCTTCTTTCTCAACAGCGCATCCCAAGTCCCTCTGCAACTACAATTAATCCCCCATTCTCCCACCTTTCCTTCCCCTCTACCCCCAATCTACACCCCTCATGTACCCCTCGTCACAATAACATGACCCTCATCGATCGGCCCTCTGTCATCACCATTACATCATGGTGCCTTGGAAGTTGTCTTTCAGCAGTTGTTCCCAAATTTAGACTTGACTAATTATCCCTCTTCTGAGCCATTTTATCTATTGTATATTTGTTTTAGAATCTTCAATTATAATACATAGAAATACATATTTGTCATCATTACAAATATTATAGAATTTAGAAGGAGAAGGGGAAATAGTAGTAGTAGTAGCGGAAGGAGGAGGAGGAGGAAAAGGAAGTAGAAGAAGAAAAGAGGGAATAGAAGAACAAGAGGAACAAGAGGGAAAAGGAAAAGAAAAAGGATGAGGAGGTAGACCCTTAGTAGTAGTAGTAGTAGTAGTAGTAGTAGGAGTAGTTGTAGTAGTAGTAGTAGTAGCAGCAGGAGCAGCAGCAGTAGTAGTATTAGTAGTAGTAGTAGTAGGAGTAGTTGTAGTAGTAGTAGTAGTAGTAGTAGTAGTAGTAGTAGTAGTAGGAGTAGTTGTAGTAGTAGTAGTAGTAGCAGCAGGAGCAGCAGTAGTAGTAGTAGTAGTAGTAGTAGTAGTAGTAGAAAACGCAGCAGATAGCATAACTTATTTGTAGCAATATAATAGACATTGTATTAAGATTATTACTAGTACTTGTAACTTTGTAAGGTGATAGTACTACTATTGTTGTTTTCATACTATCTCTCTTCTCCATACACTATCTTTCCTGTTATCACTCTCTCTAATTGTATCTCTCTATTTTCTCTCTATATCTCTCTATTTTCTCTCTATATCTCTTCCCCTCTGTCTTCCTCTGCCCCCTCGGACCTAAAATAACACTTAACCCACATTGTGAGTAGTCATTCATTTCTCAACACTCGTCTGTCTGTAATAATACCCAATAGTGCAGTCCAATTTCCTACAGCCCTATAAAAACCCTCATCCATTATCCAAGAAATTCCCATGCTATTTCTCCACCTCCCCCCCCCCCCCCCCATCCTCTCTCTCTTTCTCCCTCCCTCTCTCTCTCTCGCTCTCTCTCACTCTCTCTCTCTCTCTCTCACTCGCTCTTTCGGCACCTCTACTTTTAGTCATCTCTCTTGCCTCTGTCTCAAGGTCATTTTGTAGTGTCATCTTGTCATTTTAAATGTGATACATTGGCTTGCTCCGCTATCAATTATATAATTACATGTACATGAAGAAGATGGATGGCAAATAGTATTTAATCTTTCACTGAGAGACCTTTTCTTATTTTCAACATCCTTTTCTTCATCAATTCTGTTGCCATCTTTTAAAAAGACAATTAGTTTGAAAATTAGTTATATGCCATATAATTTTTTTCCAACAGTTAAGAAATATATGAGCAAGTGCATTTCATTAATGAGTCAACATCTACTTTAGATTTTCAACAACATACTTATATCTTTACTCCAATATTTGCCCTTCCACTTGTACTGTGTACAATTTTGTACCCTTAATTGACACCACAACATGCACTACCTTCCCTTAACATGCACTAGCACCAGTTAAAACCCACCCATTCTGCCAAATCTTCATTACCAACATCTAAGATTGACTGTTAGCATTACACCAGACGTGCCCTTCCGTGATACTACATTTAAACACAGACACCATCTTAGACTGTCTGGTGCTACCAGTACACCATGCACTACTGTAACAGGCTTTCTAAGACCAAACGCTAGCTTCATTTAACACCCCCCACTTGTGTTATGATTACATTTCTTTCTGCAAGGTGTTATCAACCTTACCCTAACACCATCTAGTGTTAAATCTACCCTCTCCCTAATTCGAGATTGTCTAGTATCAAGGCAACACCATGCACTGCCCCCCTCTCCTAAAGCACTCTAACGACCTGCAGGTGCTAGTGGATGTTTTTGATTTCCTCCTTGATATGATACTGTCCTTCGGGGGCCTGCAGATTTCCTCCTCCGGTCCCAACCGTGCCGGAAAGCTGCTCAGGACGCAAATTGATGACTTTGAATGAGTGGGACTCTAGCTGACATCCCCATTCAGGGAGAGGAAGGACGATGACAGCTTTCTGTCAGGCATTCCTCCATTTTGCCTCTGTTTTCACCGAAAAACCCTCAGGATCGCTGCTCCTGTCGATGGACATCTTTTGTACAGAGATGATTTGTCATGATAGATTGAATTGTCGAGGTGTCTTCTGTCGTTCCCCCTGTACTTTTCTGTGACTTAATGTTTCCTCATAGGATCATAGGATTACTGATCAAGGTTTTTCTCCTCCATGCATGGATTCCATGAAATTCTTAGAACAGTGATTTGCACAAGATTTTCATCGGTACATGTAGGTTCAAAGATGATCAAAATATTGCCCATTGATGCTTGAATACTTTGGAATTTTTTAAAACAAGATCTGCAAAAGTTTATTTTCAGTATAAACTCGAAAAGATATTTGTACAAACTTTACAATAGGTAATCCTTGAAAAATCTTGATAAGACCTTCATTTCATATGATTCTGAAGCCTTAAAAAAAAAATTGTGTTCGAGCAGTGTTTACTTGATTAATAGTAGTAATAATGATGAAGATGATGGTATTGATGATAACGATAGTAGTTGGATTTATATATAACATTTCTATAGGAAGTGCTGTTATATTAAAGGACAATAGTGATGTGATGTTAAAGGACAATGCTTTGCAGTACTAACAAATATAGGTTAAACATTCTGAAGCTGTCACAGAAAAGACAGTCATCTATGAAAATCTTGAGATTTTATAGTTCTGTTCTAGATTAAGCAAATTATTCTGAGGCTCCAAATTTCACACATTCTCATGAAGAAGAAAGAGAAGGAAAGAAAATAGTTGACATCATCCAGAATGACATGTATTACCCCAGTCAGACTGAAGTCTCCTATAAATAGCTGCATTCTGCAACAATTCTCCTGCAAATTACTGGAACTTAGTCACAACAAAACTTGGCACAATTAAGCAAAGACCTCCTTTTAGTTATCTTCGTATCTTCTGACCGTTTTTTTATTAACGGGAGAGCGACGAATTGCCAATGCCCGATGGCAAAGAGCTAATTCAAACTTCCGATAAGAAAACACAGCTTTTCCTTCCCATGTTTTCCCGCGTGGCGAAACGGCCGGCCAGTAGGGGGGAGGCGGAAGCAGCCTTTAGAGGGCATCATTGGCCAAAAATCACATACATGTGGTTATGGCAACATGAGAAGCAAGCTTGGAAGCCAATTTGTAGTTCATAGATGTGAAAAATGACCAGAAATTTGCACTGCTAGTGTACGTAAACACTCGGATTGGATCATCAACAACCAATCACATCATACCTTTTCAGTGGCAGAAAAGTGTAAACTCTTTGTTAAAGGTAATACAAAGTTTTGGGAAATTTGAAAATTGGGTGGATAGTGATTCTTTACAATTTTGATATATTTGGATGCCCCTGTAGATGTATTATAAGCACAAGAAAAATTAGCTCCTAAAACAATTCTCCTTTCGAGAAAACTTTAATATAAAAATTTACCGGTGCTCCCGGTAAATGTTGATAAATTTAAAATAGCGCCTACGGCCGTACAATGGTAGCTGTGACCATGAAAATCTCAGAATATGTAGTATGATATATAATTTCCAAACGGGAATAGCTAATTGGTCGATTTTAGTCAAGAAACATTGTGTTATAGCTTAATTAATATCTTGACCTTGAGAGGGAGCTATATAACATAAAGAGTTCATTATTTACAATTTCATAACTTTAAACTCGATTTCAACCGCAACAACGATCCCTGAATATTGTAGGATCGCATATGCTTCCAATATGTTCATTTGAACCAAATTTATGACCCCATCCCAAAACTTTGTATTACCTTTAAAGTATATGAGCTATGCCCCTCTTGCACCAAATAGACAATACATATGGTTTAATATTGAGAACAAATATGAAAAGTAATTTTAGTTAGTAAATGTCACAATTTACCCCAGTTCCCTGTGCAAGTGAACAGGCATCGCTTATGGTACCATGTCTACTTGTTTATCAACCAAAACAGCAGCAGTTTGATTATTATGTTATGTCTTATTTTCTCTGCCTAGGGTTTAAGTAGTTACATAGATGTGAAGAACAAAGTACATGCTCATGTTTTCAAAAGGTAAAGCTGTGAGCACATTATATCGACAGGGGATGCTAAATCAGATCAAAAGAAAAACCACAGCTCCCGGACGAAGATAGATGGAAGCATTTTTTGTTGTTGGTGAGATTAAACATTCTGGAGGCAGAACCTTATTTTGTGATGTGTTTAGATCTTCAACCACAGTGATACATCGTCTCACAGAATATGCTGGCTTCAGTGAATACTAAACAGTAAACACATCTCACCAAATCAGCTCAAATGTATGGTTGAATTTAAATGGACCTGTGGATAAGAAAGGACCCCCCCCCCCCCCTCATTAAATACACATCATATCATCAAATGTTCTTGAAATGGTTTCAGCAGTGGTTTAAGGATGCCTCAAATTTACATATCATCTGCTTTGTGGCAGGAAGGCATTTATTTGTATACCGTAATACAGAATTAACCGTCTTCTCGCTCTGAAAAGACAGCATCGTCACGTACCGTTATGTGATAAAATTATCTGTATCTCGTTTCGACTGCTAATATGCCTTTGACGGGCCCCCAAAGTTTCTTGCTTGATTGACTTCAGATTTAGCTCTGAGGAAGGGTGGAATTTATTATAAATTGATGGAGCTGCGTCTTTGTTCCTATTTGACCTAAGAACACGATTTAAATGTTAATTCATTCCTTAGTCTATGTAGCTTGTTTTCTTTCTGTTATTTTGTTCTTATAATCTCTCTCTCTTTCTCTTTCTCTTTCTCTTTTGTCTCTCTCTCTCAATTTTTGTTCTTCTCTGTCTTCCCTTTTTCAGTTATGCCCCCTCCTTTTCCTCTCTATCAAGTCTCTTCTAACTGTTCATGTCTCCCTTTCCTTATCCTTCTTTCTATGTCTATCTTTCTCAATCTGTCTCTTTTTTTAAAAACCCCTGACTTCTCTTCCTCCCCTCCATTGGTCCCCTACCTTTCCACCAAACTCTCATGTATTTTGCCTTTCTATTTTGTTTGTCTTGCTCTCTCTAGCCATATTTCAACAATCGATTGGTGCATCAATACATTTGAAATTTCACTCATCAAATAAATATTTAACTCAAACTTATGAAAAATTATCTCTTATATGACCTTTGACCACCCCTTATGTTGTTTGTCTCCCTCTACCCATTTTTGCCCATTTTTTTGATGCATAGTGTAAATATTGTCAAATTTCATTAAACAGAGAAATTCCACTTTATTACTGATAACCCTTTCTCTCTCTCTCTCTCTCTCTCTCTCTCTCTCTCTCTCTCTGTTTCTCTCATGACCTTTGACCTATAGGAGTTCACCTTCAACGTGACCCGTGTAGACGTGCTGGAGATTGAAGTCAAGGACAAGTTCAACCGGAGCCATCCGGTCATCAGCCGGTTCTTGGGCAAGCTTTCTATCCCGGTTCAACGACTCATCGAAAAGGTGGCGCTAGGGTAGGTAGACCTTCAGAAAGGATTCAAACTAATATAAGTCTTGTACCCCATCTATAGAGGACAATCTCAAGATCAAGATAAATTTCCATCCCTGTTCAATGACCGGTTGAAATAGTGGTGCTTCGTAAAAAGACTTTCGTAAAAAGACCTTCAAATAATTCAAAGTCACACAAGTCGTTATAACCATGTATTAAAGACAATTTTGAGGAAGAAAGTTTTGTCTTATTAAGAGAAACGTTAGTAATCGATCTGCAGAGAGCCATGAAGGCATTATTGATTCATATCATGTAACACAGAGTTGCCCTTTTGGTGCTCATCAGACCATTCTGATGTTCTGAACAGTGCAATGGCCTAAATATGTTTCTGATGAACGCAATGCGTAATGAGATAATTATAACTGATGTGCATCTGTACTTCATCGGAGCACTTCATCACAGAGGCAGGAAGGAAAGATCTATCACACAGCACAATGCATCAGATATTCTTTTCCAGGAAACTGACATAGGCTGAATTGCTCATGATGACAATAAAGAGGGGTTGATGGGATAGAAAAAGTTTGGAAAGATTATGTTCGAGGTTGCTTTAGCTAGAAAATAAGCAGGTCAAGTTCATCTAATGTCTCTTGATTGTCTTGCCCGTATCTTTTTTCATAACTTTTTATCTCTGTCTCTCTGTCTTTCTCTGTTTCCCTCTTTCTCTCTCTCTCTATCTCTCTCTTTCTATCTCTCCCTCTCTCTCTCTCTCTCTCTCTCTCTCTCTGTCTCTCTCTCTCTCTGTCCCTCTCTCTCCATTCTTTCCTTCTCTCCTTCTCTTGCTATCTTTTGCAATTCGTGTATCTCCTATTTCGTTCTACCTGCCACCTCTGAATTCTTGACTATCACAAATCGGTGATCACTGCTAGAAAGATCGCATGATCTGCAAGACAGCACATGCTGACTAATTCATTGTCTGGCAAGATCATGTAATCATTCTTCATAGAGAGATAAGGTAGAGATCTTTATGTGTAGATCTGTGGGTAATATGACCACCTGGGGGGCGCTTCACAAAACTTGTCATCAGTGAGAAATGAGAGTTTTTGTTATAAGCTACTGAAATCCTTGCTTCTGATTGGTTATCAACAGATTTGTTACTGATTTTTGTCATTTGTCACTGAAAAAAAGGCTTTGTGAAACGGGTCCCTGGTCTCAGTCCAGTGGCACTTTAGACATATTACAGGTGTTGCAGTTGTTGAGTCTTTTGACATGACTGGAGATGAAGAGGTTATAGGTTAGATCCTTGGCACAGCGCTTATGGCCCTCTGCAAGGCATTGTATCTCCTGTGTTTCTCTCTACCCAGGTGCTTATATGGGTGCCTGGTAGGGGGTATAAATATTGGTGAAAGGTACCATTATAGAAAGGCTTCCAATATTTACAGTACTGCAGGTATTTGAAATGTAGCACCCGGTAATGTTTGACCAGGTACAAAAATACTGCCTTTGTGGCAACTGACAAATACATTCTAAAGAAAAGTATTAATATATCTTGTGACTTTGGGACTTTTATACATCATCTTGAACAGTTGCCTTTGAAAACTTAAACAAGTGTGTAGGTTGCTGGGCTAGCAACCCTGTAGAGGTGTTGTGGTTTAGTGGATAAGGCGTTGGACTGTGGATCACAGGGTTCGTGGTTCGAGTCCCGCAACGTCACTAATGTCCTTTCGCAAGATATTAATCAACATTTTCCACTCTCCTCCCAGGTGTTAAATGGGTACCGGTAGGACGAAATCGGCTACCCAGCAGAGCCGAGGTAATAGTTGGAGCGCCTTGAGCACCATGCATGGTGGATATGTGCGCTATATAAATATAAAATCTTATTAATATTATTATTAATAGGAAGTTAAATGAGAGCCATGTTTGTTTGTTTTTTCTTCTCCTACAGGGAGCATACCGTGACGTACAGCCTGAACAAGAGGCACCCGTCAGACCACGTCAGTGGCTACCTGACCTTCACTGTGAATATGGAGGAGGTCCCAGGTAAGACATTCATATTTTTTTAAGGACTTACCCTTTTGTACCCCTCCTAGGGGGTGTTTCACAAAGACTAAAATCGACTTAAAAGTTGGACTTAACTATGGCAGGCCGTTCATGCCACTTGTTTGCTCCCACCATTTATACTGGCATTGGTCTCTGAAGGGACGTACAACTCATGGTCACAAATCTACAGAATTTACCTTTTTTGATAATTCATCATTGAAGGTAAAGATATTATCTAAAGACCATAATGGTGAGAGCAAACAGTGGCATGAACAGCCGGCCATCGTTTAGTCCAACTGATCTTAGTCTTTGTGAAACACTCCTCAGGGATGCCATTTTTCAAGCTTGTGCCCAATGCCAGGACTGGCCATTTCTCTATTTCAGGCTTCAGGGGCTTTGGTTTGCACATGGTTTGATTTGATTTCATCTTTTATCGTTTAAAGAATTTTAAAGTTTTATCATAATGTAAAAGACAATGAAGCCAAACATCTTCATTGAATCCAATAAGTCTATGAACTAGTGCTCCAGACTATGAGCCCTCCCTCCTAGTTCAGTATCCTCATGCTTTAAATCCAGTACATTGCTAATTGGATGCCATGTGACAAAAGTGAATAGATCACACCTGTCGGAACCAAATCAAAACATTATCTGTCTAAGACGTCAATGTATGATTATTTGTCCCATCCTGATGATTGTTTCCATGTTTTTGTCCACTAGATGACCCCATCCCCAATGGCGATATGGGAGGTCCCCCAGAGTTCATCGACATGACCCGGTCAGCGTCCTTCCCAGTATCCCTTAGAGTATCGGGCGACGCCTCTGTTGAATCGTCGCCACGACACTCCATCATTTCCGAGGAGTTGGAGAATGCACACAACTCGGTGGCAAGGTCATCGTCGGCACCGTCACACGCCGTGAACCACCAGAGGGAACCTAAAGCCATTCATATACCACCCATTGAACCACCGACACCGACAGACACCAGCGTTGCTGCACCGATATCAAATGAGCAGTGGTCGCAAGCCACGCAAGAGATGTCAGAACGGTCACTGGCTCAAGTTGAGAGTATCGCCTGTATGTACTCGCTTCATGGTGCCGGGGATAGCCCTGCAAGGGAACCATCAACAACAGTTACCACAAGTGGCACCAACGGTGAGAGTATACATCGGCCATTGACGATTAATATACCCGGTGTACAGAATGCATCGGCTTTAGTTTCTAGTATCGGTACACAAGTGACTCCTTCACCTACATCAAGACCACCAGTAAGTCTGGCTAGTCCAGAATCAGACGAAAGAACTTCACATGAAAGAAACCAGGAAGAGAATAGAGGTAGGGTAGATATCAATATAACTCCTCCCGAGGAGAATGCGATTGCTCCGCCAAGTCCGTTAGAGGCACCTTCTAGTCACTCGATTAGTGCACCTATTGCAGTCTCGCGCAGGAGATCAACAGACGATAGTGAATCAGGCAGATCTCATCCGTCTCTTAGTCCACGTTCCTCCCTACCGGACAGTCTCTCTCGTTCACCTGAAGGCAGTCAACGTTCCTTGTGCGATATCCTGCTGAAGCAACAGATCGACGAAGAGGTTCGTAGACTACGAAGCAGATCCTCTCTCTCAAATTCAGAATCTTCACCCCACCAAAGCGAACCAAACTCTGAATCAGGATCCTCACAAAGTAACATTGCCTCACCTAGTACGCCCTTCTCAAGTTCAGCCATTAAAGCCAATGGTGCAACCGTTGAAAGGACTTCTGCAGAGAGTGTGGCCTCAGAGCCTGTCGCAAGTAGTCCAAGTAGTGTGCCAAAAGAACAGAGCTCTGTAGAATCAACAGATGGTGCTGCAGTCTCGCATACTAGGAACAATAACAACAGTTTATCACAGGGAGCCAGCGAGAACGCAGTTCCAGCCACCATAGCAGTTGGTGTAAATGGGGAAGCTCCAAGAGAGGGTGTGCAAGCCATTAGTAATGGACCTGGTTCCACGGAAGAACAGATACCAAGTGTGAATGGAGAGGCTAACAAGAGCTCACCCGAGGTAGGTTTTTTCATTAATTCCATTCCACCCTCAAAATAAATCCAGTACCTAATCCAGAGCTGCCAACTAGTACGGATTTCCCGTAATTGGTACGGAAATTAACGACCATTACGGCAGTACGGAATGTTGTCTAAAAATTACGGATTACGGATTTTTGCGCATAGGGATCTATCGTAGCAAGTGCTGTGCAGTATGGTGGCCATCCAACACTCGCTGCATGAGAAAGATGGAAAATTTCAATTATTCTCTTAATAGAAGCCAATTTTTCATTGAAAACTTATGTGTTGTGATGAACTGAAAATCAATATTTAGCAACTTTGTGGGAATAAAATAACTAAAAATTTCAGATATTATCATACGCGCATGCATCCGCTTACCATTCTTTTTAGATTCATGGCGCCGCATAGGAAATTACTGATTTATTCCCCAAATTACTGATTTTGAGCCTTATGGTTACTGATTTTCTGTTCTGGAGGTTGGCAGCTCTGCTAATCACCCATCAGGTACATACATTCATTATTTTCTCTGCAGAACCCAAAAGGTGTTTTCACTTTGCAAATGCAGACAACAGCCTACAAGACCATTTAATTTGGAATTCAGAGAAATAATGAAACATGGAGTTGTATACATGTATAGCAAGAGTAGTAAGTGGTTTTTCTTTCTTATGTTGATGACTCAGAAAAATCTGACAAATATTAAAACTATACTCACTGCAAGAGGTGGCTGGATTTCCTGAGGGCTATATTAGAATTCAAGGAGGTAAACATAAGGAAAATATCTGGACTTCAGTGGTAGAAAGCCTCTCACTTTGAAGAGCACAGAAGAATATTACCGAACAGAAATTTTTTGAAGAAATGTAAATAATGACCAAATTACAAGGTGTCCTTTAGAGGAAAAGAAGAATAAGATTGATCTTACGTGTAAATAGAACCAAGCCAGGTTCTTTTGCCACATTTCTACAGTATTAAAAGCCATATTCACAGATGCAATTAGATTTGTTCGTCTATTGAGTCGTAAAAATCAGCAAGGCCTCTGAAAATTGCACTGTAATTGTGTCATTGTTTGCCTACGGCCTAACAGATAAACACAGGTACTGCATAAACTATAAATAGGCAATGTTTATAGAACTCCCGGTCATTTTGCTGAAAAAAATCCATTCCACCCACATCCCACCTGTCTTGCCTATCAGAGAAGTTCACACATGGCTAAACATTTCCCCAAAGTTGTTTTTTTCAGCATGTTACATTTGGTACTGCTTACCTGTTAAGATTTATCGTTAAATTCAATAGTTTTGTATAAACTAAATATGTTTATATTTCAAGTTTCAAGTTTCAAGTTTATTTATTTCACTTCATCAAAAATAACATAATTGAACATAATGAACAATGGTAATTATTATAACTAAACATACAATATAGAAAACATAATGTACATGATAATAGTTATAACAGCATGAAATCAGGAATTTGGTCAGCGCTTTTTTAGAGACTATGGTGGAAAGCACTTTATAAGCACCGTTTTTAAATTGCCTTCAGAGCAACAGCTTCTGAAGCATGTGTCATTGATTTTATGGGACCATTTCCTACTTTTGCATCTACAGTGAAACCTGTTTATTAGGACTTCTCTAGGGAGACAAGAAAAATGGTCTTTGTGGACAGGTGGTCGTAGTGTACAGGTTCCTTTAGTACATGTTTTAATGAAAAACTATTTTCTAGGGAAACCAAAAAAGTGGTCTTAGGAGACAGATGGTCTTTCTATACAGGTGGTCGCTAAAGCAGGTTTGACTGTTCATGTACTTAATTTGCCTTTATGGCATGTGATATTAGTGCAGATCTGTCGCCAAGCAGTCATTATCCAACCTGACGTCTCACTTTCAAACTTTCAAGATGAAGATTAAGTACTAAATGTGAACAGCCCTTTTCCCTATTTATGGCTTATGATCCCACTTGAAGATGAAAACAATGTGCTATTGAAAGTAATCGGATATTGCTCCCAGGACAGCGAAAGGATTATTTTTAGATTTGTCTTGAGATATTACCATGATGTTTGTCTTAAACAGGCCAGGAATATAGGCCCATTCACAATGCAAAATATCCATTTTGAAAAAACATAATTTTTTTTAATAGATCATTTACACTACTGGAAAAAAAAATCACTGTCACTGTTTACTCATTGTGTGTTGCTTTTTTTGGTGAGTTGTGCGCATGTGCAACTTTCCACTGCTCTGTTGCTTGTGATAGTGTCAAAGTGAGCAAAGCATAATTTTCCTTCATCGAGAGCAAGCATTAACACTGCAAAATCTGATGGAGTTTAGAAAAACCACACTCCAGAGGTGGATTTTTTCAGTGCAAGTCTTTTCAATAGTTTATAGGTAGTTGCCTAGTAAAGCCTCGGTCACAAATGCCATTGCGAACTGCTACAGACGCTGTACAAACGATTTTCAGACAATGGAAATTTGGGAAGACAATGGAAAAACAGGGAGATTCGTACAAAATTGTTGTTTGTACAAAATTATCATTCGCACGAGCCTTTGTGACCGTAGCATATTAAAGTTCCAGCGAAACACCAGAATGTGAGTCAAAAATACGGTTTTTGCTTGCAGTGTAAAAGCTCCCATACACACAAGCCCTTTTGACCCAGTGATACTTGGCAATGTGGGCCAAGTCAATCCTAATGTAATTCATGGATCATATTTTGTAAACATGTTGATAGTAACGGCAGGAGGTTGATTTGATATTTCCAGCATTATGGTTACATTTACATTTCTCATGTTTATCCTTCCTTGATTAGATTTATATCAGTTCATGTTTTTCTTCTTTCTTTTATTTTTTGAAATTGATACCTTAGTAACACTGTGTCATACCGGTTTGAGCAGGTATTAGTGAAATTTTTAAAAAACTGAGTTTTGAGCTTGTGTTCTTTCTTGTATTCAACGTGACACATTAAACTTCCCTTACCATCAACCTCACACATGAATATTCAATTTTTGACCTGTTTGTATACTATACCACTAGTCGTAGTTCTGACTTTCAATGTACACCATTTCAATATTCAAATAATTTGTCAGATTATCTAAGCACCACTAGCACTGGTGAAGAGGCATTTATTTTATGACAGTTTTAAGGGCCACTTTTTTGTTAATATTTAAGTAAATATTTTTTAAACTATCAATTTTAGTCTCAATTCTCAAGTATCAGTTGCTAAGCCAAACAATAAACCTTATTTGAATATTATTTTTGATAGGCCTTCTTGAAACATAAGGGGGTAAACTGAAATCAGGAAGGAAAAAAATCCCTTTATATAGAGGAGATGAGATTGAGTTCCAAACTGGATCAGTTATTTTCATACAGCTGGTTTGTTTCGGAATAAGTACCTGGATATTGTTGTGACTTTATGGTTTGTATCGGCGGGAGCCCTGGTTAATATAATCATGATTGTTTTCACTCCGATCACTACCTATCTATGTGCATGCACGAGGCTTTCCGCAAGACCAAGTCGATGATTTCAAAACCTGACAGTATACACCAATTTTTAAGTCCAACTTTATAGTTCAGTTTGACTTTGTGAAACACCCCCCAGTACTCGACTTTAATTTTGATAGACATATAATGCAATCATTGTTCTCCACTCTCTACCTACAATGTACCTACCATTATTATTCCAAGGGTTCGGCTGACGCGACCCCTGCAGCTTCCACAAGCAGAGAAGACGTGGTACCCCCCATGGGCTCAGCTCCACCAGCTGGTACCAGGACAAGAAGGAGATCGAGCAGCCATAGGAACAGCGCCGTTTGGCAGAAGAGACAAGGACTTAGAGCTGCTGCAGCTGGCTTGCATGGTAAGTGGTAGATGTGGTGTCTGTTGTTGCTGCTGTGTTGTTGTTGCTGCTGTGTTGTTGTTGCTGCTGTGTTGTTGTAAGAAACATTTGTTAAAGTGATATGTAATTTGTAACTGTTTGGCAGGAGAGGCAGAGACCAAGAGCTGCTGAGTTTGTTAGTTGTTAAAGATAAAGACCAGTTATGGTCATGCGATTGCATTGTGAAAGAAACGTTGTGGAATCGATCAGAAAAGGTTGATCATCTAGCATATACATGTAAGTATTGGTGTGTACTGCAAGGTTCTGGATTCATCAAAAGGATAAGAAATTTGGCCCAGTCTTTGTAAAGTTACAAGCACTGTACACAGAAAGATGTATATGGGACTACGCACACGTGCGCGACACATGCGTTTATCTCTCACAGTCAAATAGTTGAACTAATTTACCAAATATATCAATTAGTAGGCGGTTTCCCAGAAAAAAAATTATCGTCATGTAAAAGTAGTCAAAACTTATTCTTTCACATGATTGGTATAATAAGAGCTTCCAGTTCATTTTTTTAAATTGGGGCGTTTCCAATACTGGTCTTTTACCTTTAAGAAGTTGCTAGAAATGAATGTAGGTAATGGAACTTAAATTTGTGGTAGAAGGAGAGCTTTATAAAGTAACAACTCCTTTTACATTTAGCAGAAAAGCAGCAACTTTCGGGTTCTGCAGCTGGCTTGCACGGTAACTGGTTGATTTGGTGTGTGTTAATGTTGAGTTGGAGCAATGGGCATTGATAAGCAATGTTTTGAATTTATTTAATTGAATTAAAATTTGAGTTACATGTACACTCTCTGTAGAATAAGAAGTTTTTTTTTTTTTAGGGAAAGCAGCCACTGAAAAAAGAAGAAGTTGCATTTGACAGAAGAGAGAGTGTTCAATGTTTCGTCACGATATTGCTTCAATGTACATTGTATTGTTTGCTTGGGAGTTTATTTGAATTTAATTATTACATGTATTACCATATCCTTAGTACATGTACATGTATAATCATGAATATTGTTGATTTAAACTATTCCATATTCCATATCCTTATTTGTGAAGAATAGTTATTCCTAGTTCATCTTCCATAATTACGAACGATGATATCCAAGGCGTTCAATTAACTAGGACGAGGATGAAGCAATCAATTGGAAATTAGAGAACATTCATAAATCAAGGCCCTTCTAATAAAAACGAGAAAAATACAAATAAATTAATGTTTTGCTCCTCTCTGTCACATTTACGACAGTTCGATTCCCGACGGACTGCGATGGAATTACCTTCCAGGAATTTGATATTATGTTTGAGCAGGAGATAGTAAGCCTGTTTTCATCAGCTCGAGATTGCCAAATATCGTGCTATTTTAACTACCCCGATCACAAATTATCCAGTTAATTCGCGTGTTCATCAGCCCGAAGTTGCAATCAGCAGGATATTTGGTCGAGATAATCATCCCAAGATATCTTGGGCTAGTTTGCAAAATATCCCGCTATTTGTCCGGTGCGTCTTCACCAGCCCGAAGACTCGCACTATGCGCGAACGCTGAGCAAAATATCTCAAGCTAATTTCTCGAGGTTAAGTCTCGAGCTGATGAAGACGCGATTTGTAACTTTTGGATTATTTCCCAAATCAGAAATAGCGGGCTTTTTGGCAATCTCGAGCTGATGAGGACAGGCCTATAGTGAATTAGGACAAGGACCATGCAGAGTTTAGAAAAACATGAGAAATAGAAGGCCTTGCTCATTTTCCCCCTTCTCTGGAAGTCAATGAGGATATCCTAATTATGGCGAGGGGGAAAATAACAAGAGAAAGATGTAACAAATTGTGTCTGATTTGGGATGGGAAGGATATTTCGGGTCCAATTAAGGCGTTTTAATTGAATTTTTGGCAGAGAGAGAGATTGATTTACAACCTTGGAGAGGCAAGCACATCATGGCCTGACATGAAATGACAGGCATTCCAAATTCTAAACTTAAAGGGAAGGATTAGGCATGACTTTCTGGCACAATTAATGGCAGGGTGATAGAAATAGACTGTAATGTGCGGATTCACAAAGAAGGTTGAAATATTTACCCGTGTATTGATCTGAGCGTAGAGGCCTCATGCCCAGTTGGCGGGCGATAAGACACGGTACGCTTATAAATTACACTTCATTATTCTTATTTAGTCTACTTTGGAGGTTTTAATTTGAACCATGTTTTATTTTGCATAAAATCTCTTTAAAGAATCTTCATCTATTTGTCATATTATACCGAAAACGCTGTTATTTCTGCCCGATTAATTTTTTGTGTTGAGCGACCCCAAAACATATTCGCTGGTTCTTAAATTCGCATTCCACCAAATTCAGCTGTTCAGAACACGCATAAGAAGTCATGTTTATATTTTCGCGGATTCTAAAATTTGCAGCCACCGAAAATCCGCAAAAATGAATGTACTGCCTTTACAGTATACTGAATCCTATTAAAAGTGTATACTGTGGAAACCTCTTGCAATGCTGTATACAATATGTAGGTGCCAGGCACTGTGTGAATTAGGGCATATAAGCTATAAACCTTCATTGTCTTTTTAGCTGTGATCACCCATTGTTGTGTCCAAAACATCCGTAATGGCAATGGATAAGAGAAGGAAATTGACCTTTCAAAGGTCAAGCGAACGACACCTGGGAATATTTGGATTCCTTTGGTTGTCATTCATAGAAGCATAGCTTGGGCACAAGCTTGAAAAATGGCACCGCTGGGGAGTGCTTCACAAAGACTAAGATCGACTTTAAGTTGGACTTAACTATGGTAGGCCATTCATGCCACTGGTCCTTCTCACCATTGGTCTCTCAATTATGATTTTTAGATATTTTTTCTTTCATTACTGAATTATCAAGAAATGTTAATTCTGTAGATTTGTACGTCCCTTGAGAGAACAATGCCAGTAAATAATGAGAGCAAACAGTGGCATGAACAGCGTGCCATAGTTAAGTTAAGTTGATCTTAGTCTTTGTGAAACACCCCAAGGTTTGAGTAGATACATTTAATCCACTGACTTATGGAGTGCCAAATGTGAACTGCCTTATCATGTAAAAGTGCAGCCATATTCTGTACCTACATGAAAAAAATGGGAAAAAATGATGTCGCTCTGAAATCAATAGAATCAATTTCTTATTTTCATTTCCTGACTGAAATAGTTTCATTTACTAATTTTTGTTAACAGAATTATACTAGTGTAAACAGAAGAAAAAGTTTATGACTTGAACATTCTTACCTTATCTTTACAGTGACCATACCCGGTGCGACGTCAGAGAGTTCAAGCACAGATTCACCTACGACCCCTGTGTTGACCCCAGGTCATCGAAACACCTACCAAAAATACCTGCTTCCCGAAGAGGACGACCCACTGCCTGACAGTAAGTCACTGCTACTTTTACCTCACTCACAAAAATGTATTGAATATAACAGGCCTGATAATTTCCTGATTTTTTTTTCTTTCTGAAACTTTTTTTTTTTTAATTCTCACGGTCACCCCTGTTTTATCAATTATTTGTATGATAAATGTTCAGCCAACCAGAAAAATTGATGTAGCTCATTCATTTGAAAGTTCTTATATGACATCCAAAAGGAAAATTACTGCAACAGTTTCTTTGTCTAGACATAAGAACTTTCAAACCAGTATTAGAATCAATGATAATCAAATGTTTTATTTTATGGGACGAAACCTGTATATCGCACTCATTCTGAAAATTCTTTGCTTGTCCTGCTAGCTAAAAATATTCTTGTATCCCACTTAATGCCATTCCATAGCGTTTATCCGTCTGTTTCTAGTTTAGGCAGTATCTATCATCCCTTTCTACACAAGTATCCTGACTTGTTAATGTTTCAATGTTGTATTATTCAACCATTTAAAAAAAACGTTGCAACAAGAACAAAAATCCCTTTCCATCCTGACTCCTCATTCCTCCTTTTGTATATTAGATTGGGAAGCGAGGATAGACCAGTACGGCCGAGTGTTCTATATTGACCATCAAAGCAGGGCTACCACGTGGACCAAGCCTAGAGGCGACCAGACCGGCAGACACGAACGGGACACCAGGGCTTCTGAACAAAGCAGGCAACAGCTTGATAGAAGGTAAGGATACTAGATTGGCAACGGTTTTTATGTACATGTACTTGCAAATACAGTGAAACCTGTCTATAAAGACCACCCAAGGGAGATAAGAAAGTGGTCTTTACAGGCAGGTGGTCTTTATAAGCTGGGATACTACATTGGGAACGGTTTTTATGTACATGGACTTGTAAATACAGTGAAACCTGTCTATAAAGACCACCCAAGGGAGACAAGAAGAGTGGTCTTTACAGACAGGTGGTCTTTATAAGCTGGGATATTAGATTGAGAACGGTTTTTATGTAAATGGACTTGTAAATACAGTGAAACCTGTCTATAAAGACCACCCAAGGGAGACAAGAATAGTGGTCTTTATAGGCAGGTGGTCTTTATGTACATGACTTTTAAATACAGTGAAACCCGTCTATAAAGACCACCGAAGGGAGACAAGAAAAGCGGTCTTTATAGGCAGGTGATCTTTATGTAAAGGTTTCGTCAGTACATGTTTCAATTAGGAACGATTTTCAAGGGAAATAAAAGATGTGGTCTTTGTAGACAGGTGGTCGTTCTATACAGGTGGTCACTAAAGCAGGTTTGACTGTAGTATCAATACAGCACACTTTTCTGTTGTTCACTCTTTATAAATATTGAATTAAACTTGCAGCTCATACTGTACAATGTACATCCTTATATCCCCCTCAAGGCCAGGAAATAGATACAATGTATGTATTTATGTACGTGTACACTTGCATGTAATTGGATACATGTATTTATGAATATAGTTGTGGTTTAGAGTATCATCATGAGGAGGATTATCATGATGGTTTTATGATTGCCTTTAGGATGATTATAATATTTGAATGTGAGCAATTGAGTAAGTTGTACATTTGTCGCTATAATTGAAATTGATTGATTGATTTCATTTGATTCAATGATTCCAATTATTTTATTTCTCATGCAAAACATAATACAATGAATAATTATATTACACAAATATTCAATGAAAAAACAAATATAATAAAAATAGCACAAGAAAAGTGGAACTAAATAGAAGCAGAGCTTGTTGAAGTGTTAGTTCCTCAGATGCTGTTTTACAATATAATATAACCCGATTGCAAGCCTAAATCTAACCTTACACACTTACCATTGATGAAATAAATCCCAGAAAAAATTAGGCACGAGCCATTGTCAGATCACCTTGTTGCCAATTTGGTTGCTCGGACTAACATTAAGTTTGTAGTGATCAAGTGCTTTTTATTGCTTTATAACCTGTGCAGGTATCAGAGCATCAGGAGAACCCTCCAGAGTGATGACAACGACAGCCGGAGAAACAGCTCCGAAGGCCCGTCAGCGTCCAGTAAGTTGACCCTCCCGCCTTTGACCACACCCATCGGCCATATTATTCCATATCAAATCATCTGTTCGGAGCCAGAAGGGCGTTACATGTAACTCATAATCCTGTGATTTAATGCCCTTTTGGCTTCAAACAGATAATATTCTGGACAATTCGCATCATCCAAAGATAAAGTAATTTATATCCTATTGTACAGGTATATGTTAAGAGATAGAGGGAAATTTTATAGAGAGATTTATAAGATGATGACGTGGATCCTAATCAAATGATTGGTTGAGAGCGTACATGTGACCAGGCATTTATTTTGCCTAACGCGACATTTGGATAATGACCGGTCATTATCCAATTCTAATGACCGGTCATATTATCAAAATCATGTTATAAAACATTGTTTCATAAAACAAATAAAACATAATCTTATAAAAACAAATAATACACATAATTTTGTTCAGGCATTAGTAAAATTACCCACACTAGCTACCTTTAAAACAGTCCAAACACCCTCCGCTATCGCCTCGGGCGTGCTAGACTGTTCCAAAGGTACTTTGTGTGGGTAATTCTTACTATTGCCCTCACTGATGTGTATTATTTGTATATTAATGCTCTTCTGCCTCTAAACAGACAATGTGGTAACCTGATCACAACTACTCATGTGTTATTATCTTGGTCCTTGACATTTACTGTTCATTAGAAACAGTGTGGTTTCATTTTCTCACTAGATAATAATTTGCATAGCTCTGTTATGCTGCGATAAGCAATATCCAATAGAGAGTTAGAAGAGTATAATTTTAAAGTGAGTAGACTTCCTCTTTGTTTCTTTAATGACGGAAAGACATACATGAAAAACAGGATTGATCACAAAGACTTCAAAGAAATTGACCTTTGCGGCTTTTAATGGCCTCTTGCATTACAGGTACATGTGCAAACTACATGTACACCGGATCATATCATCAGTCATAATCCAAACAAGAATTATTCCTGTAGGCATTAGTCATGTTTAACAGCAGGGTATCCATTGTGTCTATCATTTGAAATACCTTACAATCAGATTACAATTCAAGTGTGAACTGTTCTTGTAAGTATGCAGCATGTACAGGTGTACATGATTAAATCCAGTTTAATGTGCGAGAGTGAACAGGACATGCTATGTGTATTTGTAGCAGAAAATAACGAGTGAATACACTGTAGGTTGGGTCTGTTCATATACATGTATAAAACCAGGTTTAAGTGCGAGTGTGAACAGGGCATGCTATGTGTATTATTTTGTAGCAGAATTTAAAGATAAACTCAAGTTCTGGTAAAAAAAAGAAAATTAATTCTCACAGAATCAAACGAAACTTACATTGAATGTTCAAGATTACAAATAAATGACATGGGCCAAACAATTTTGGAAGAAAATGTATACTGGCTGAGTAATGAGCATAGAAAGACAAGGAAATCAAGGTAGTACTAGCCCCGACACCATGTGTGTTGTCCCATATATAGCTTTCTGTGTACAGTGCTTGTTACTTTACCAAGACTCTGTCAAATTTATTATGATTTTGATGACTCCAGAACCTTGCAGTGCACACCAATACTTACATGCTAGATGATCAACTCTTTTTGATCCTTTCCACACCTTATCTTTCACAATGCAATCGCATTACCAGTACTAAAGTTTATCTTTAACAAGTGAATAGGTTGGGTCTGTTCATGTTGTGTTTGAGTGTGAACAAGGCATGTTATGTGCACTTGAACATATGGCTGTGTGGCATGCCAACATGGGTATTCATTACACTGATAAACAGCTATCAGCTGTCATTGTGCAACAGGGAAACATCGAGGTTGTGGTAAAGTGCACAAGTCAGTCCTATCCCCTAGATCTTACTTCATTAGTGCGTGTGTGTCTGGGGAACAGGAAACAGCTCAGCTAGTGCAGAGCTGAAGAAGAATGCCTGTTACACAATCGCTGCAGACAATGGGATTCTAGGGACGCAGAAAGTGATTACTCGACTAGGGTTTGCGGCTGATCATGACATGATTATCGGCACAAATTAGTGACATGAGATTTGACATGAGTAGAATGGTGTCGCGCTTGTAGGAGCCTCAGAGCACATTTTGTGGAGAATCAATGTTTCAGCACAGTTTCTGTGAAATCGGTGCGTTGCCCCACAGGCATGATGACTTGCCTTGCCATTGGGATCTATCGTAAGAATGTTCTCCTTTCTTACCCGCTAGGTTCTTCAGAGAGCATACCTCAAATACAGAACCCGCGGAACCAGCAGTCTCTCATGGAGTCACCGGCGGTGCTCTTCATCACCAGGCCAGACTTCTTCAACTTCTTGCATTCAAACATGGTGAGTAGTCAATGGGTTAAGCTCCTTCTCTCCAACTCTCTCTCTCTCTCTCTCTCCCTCTCTCTCTGTGTCTGTCTGTCTCTCTCTCTGTGTCTGTCTGTCTCTCTCTCTCTCTCTCTCTCTCTCTCTCTGTCTTTTTCTCTCTCTCTCTTTCTATCTCTGTTTCTCTCTCTGTCTCTCCCTCTCTCTGTGTGTGTGTCTCTCTCTGTGTGTCTCTCTTTCTATTTCTGTCCACCTGTCTGTCTGTGTGTGTGTGTGTGTCTCTCTCTCTTTCTCTCTTGCTTCTCCTCTCTCTCTTTCTCTCTCTCTTCTCCTCTCTCTTCTCTCTCTCTCTCTCTCTTCCCCTTTCCTCTCCTTCTCTCTCTCTTTCTCTCTCTTCTCTTCTCTCTCTCTCTTTATCTCTCTCACTCTGTCTCTGTATCTCTCTCACTCTGTCTCTGTCTGTCTGTCTCTCTCTCTCGCTCTGTCTGTCTTGTCCCTCTCTGTCTCTCTGTCTATGCCCTCTTCATTTTCCTTTCTTTTTTCCTCTTTTTCCATATTTTTATTTTGTAATGCAGCTCAGCTACAGCTGGGGTAATAATGTGGTACTTTGTAGTAAGCACAGTAGAGTCCATCATACAATGTAGCAGCTACGCTATTTGAATGGACATATAATTATTACAATCCTGTGTAATATTCTTTAGTCCATTTTTCGTCTTTCTCTTATTTTGCTAGGATGCTAAAAACACATTCCAGAAGAACTCGTCTGTGAAGCACATGGTGAACCGGATCAGGAGAGACCCCGGCAAGTTTGCCGACTACCAGCACAATCGAGACCTAGTGGCGCTGCTCAACTCCTTCGCAGATCCCCAGGGCGATCTTCCAAGAGGATGGGAAACCAAGAAGGACAAGTCGGGCAAGGTAATGAGGAATTCTGATCTCAATGAGTTAAAGATAAAGTTGAGTTCTGGTCATGCGATTGCATTGTGAAAGAAACATTGTGAAATCGATCAGAAAAGGTTGATCATCTAGCACACATGTATTAGTGGTATTATTGGTGTGTACTGCAAGGTTCTGGAATCATCAAACGATAAGAAATTTGGCTCAGTCTTGGTAAAGTTACAAGCACTGTACACATAAAGATGTATATGGGTCTACATAAACATGTGGCATAAAAATCAATCCCGATGTGTATGATATTACATGCCATATTTAGAGAGCCATACTTTTCAGGGAACATTTTTTATCTGATATCTTCTACACTTGCATAATGCAATGATAAGGCTCACAAATTATTGTTCACCTCTTCCCAGAACTCAACCTTCTCTTTTAACCTTCTCTTCTCTAATAAGTCAGCAGATACTTCTCATCTTTGGATCAATGCAGATGGATTTGCCTCAAGCAATAACTTAAAATGCATGTAAAGAATTTTGACAACACTTGTTTCCAACACATTTGTTTATTAAAAGGCCTTGCAGCAGAATTGCTAAAATGAGCATGCTCTGTACTTGGCCATTTATTGATTATAATAATTTCTTTCATTTGATAGTTCAAAGAAGGGCCAGCACCACAGTACTTTTTTTTTTTACGGGAAAGGGGTACATGTAGGTGGCGGCACAAGCTTGAAAAAAATGTCTGACATGCAAAGAACAGAAAAAGTGCGCTTTTGTGGGGGGGGGGGGGAGGCAAATTATAGGAAATGATCATTCCATTTTCACCTCTGGTTTGAAATTCCTTTTCATGAAAACTCTGTACTTATTTTGTTCAACTTTTCAGATCATACATGTACAAGAAACTGCTTTTTTTACCTTTTTCATACATGGAACAGTTTCTATGAAAAAAAAAAAAAGAAAAAAAAAGATTAATAAAATTTTAATCTGACATTGTATTATTTAGGATTTCTTCATCGACCACAACAACCGAGCCACCAGCTTCATCGACCCTCGTCTTCCTCTCAACATCGTGGACACATCGGGCGCAATGCTGGCGCCCCCTAGAGGCAGGATCAGGAGTCGGAGCGAAGGGGAGGATGAGCTGCAGAACAGTACCTATGCAATCGTGAGTCAGACTTCTTGAGAGATGTATCTTAAACCCTAGACTACTGGATTGTGTAATTCCAATGGGCTTAATACAGGGACCGTCCGGTTCCAGTTGGCAATGGGTTAAAGCCCCACTGCACTACTTATAGCTACTTGCGCCCTCTATATAGCAAACAATACCTAATCGGTGACCATTGGTCCCCCATGATTCCCTTTTTCTTATGTTTATTAAGAGTCGATTTGATGAGATAACCACCTGTCGGTGACCATGCAGGGAGGTCTAATCCCTCCTGGCCAAACTAGTGCAGAGGGGCTTTAAATGAAGTTGGATATCATCTGTTTGGAGCCAGAAGGGTGTTAACTCTTGTACTTTATCAAGGAGTTACCGCCCTTTTGGCTCCAAACAAGATGAAACGTTGAGATAGGTTCGTGAGATTTCGGCTTATCTGTGATTCATAATGTGACCGGAATTAGACAATGACAAAAATGTACTCTTCATTCGTTTATTGTATTGTATTCTTGGCAACTACGGTCTAACCTGTCTATAGCGACCGCCCATGGGAAACACAAAAAGTAGTCTTTGTAGACGGGTGGTCTTTGAAGACAGGTTCCTTTAATAATAATAATAATATTGGATTCTTATCGCACGTATCGACCTTGTAAGGTCCTCAAGACGCTCCAACATTATCCGGCTATGCTAGGCTGCCGATTTCGACGCTCACAGCATTTTAAGGAATTCCTTCCTACCGGTACCCATTTATCACCTTTAGTACATGTTTCAATGAGAAACCATTTTCACCAGATGGTAATCAGGGTACAAAGTCCACATCATATTATCTGTACCTTTCATCCCAGCTCCAGCTAAATTCTTGTATTGTACTAAATTGCTTAGTATAAAGCTTATGATAACATTTTTGCCATTGTATTACTTTTCTTACAGCAAGCAGCCCATAATTCCAGAGGTGGTCGGGGTTCAGGGCCCCCTCCCGTTGTCCCCAGACCGGTAGAGACCCTTCGAGGGGGTTCGTCACGCTCGGAAGAAGTGCCCATGGGTAAGGTCCTTCTCCTCACTCTCCTGTTCTGTATCGGTTGAGTATTCAATCATAATTAATCCTTCCATGCCACAAACATTTTTAACAGCTCTCCTTCATGAAGTTTGAGGTGATATTAAGGGAGTAACACCTACAGGAAAAAGTGAGATTTTTTAAATTTTTTGTAAATCGCTTTTTATATCTTGAAAATTACATCACGTTGACCTAATTCCATCCTTCCTGTTTTCCTTCCTTATCTTTGACAGCTTACAATGAGAAGGTAATAGCGTTTCTAAAGCAACCCAACATCATGGACATCTTGCTGGAGAGACAACCTGGGCTTGGTGCTAATCAGAAATTAAAGTAAGTCCCTTGGATAGGGTGTTAAATGGAATTCCATGTGTATGTGTAGGAGAGTCACCACATATGCATATGCAAAACCAATTGCTCTATTCATATAAGAGTAGGGGGGGACCCTGTTGAAAAGGTACACCTACCAATCTCTCTCAGTTATAGGGAGAAGAGATATGAGGGAAACAGACATTAAAATTTGACATTTAAATTAAGGTAAGTTCCTTGGATAGGGTGTTAAATGGAAGTCCATGTGTATGTGTACGAGAGTCACCACCTATTCATACGGAAAACCAATTGCTCTATTTATAGAACAGTAGGGGTAAAACCCTGTTGAAAAATATTACATCAATATGCTTGGTAGAAGTTCAAATGAAAATCTTTTCACACTCATGGTTAGTAACAAAGATGTTCTTGAATGATTCAACTTTCTCTGAGTTTCTGACAAAGAAAAGTAAAGCATAAAATTATTAAATTTCTTTTCTTCTTTCATTTGTATCACAGAGACAAGCTTGGACAAATAAGGAAAGATGGAATTGAAGCTCTGGAAAATCTCTCAAATGACATGGAATTAATTATGTTACTAAGGTAAGTCAGTAATGATAGTCTTTGCCACTGGCAAAGTCTTCGACCATTTATCAATCATAAATACCCAACAAGTGTTGATTTAATAAGGGTTTGTGTTATTTTTGTGGTTTTTCAAGAAATCACAGTAATACATTTGTATAGAGGCCTTATTTTGGGGATGAAATGTCTCCCTTTCACCATTCCTGTCTTCATAATGTTAGTTGTTAACACTTTCCATTCAAAACATATTTGTAAATACAGCTGTAGATTCTATTCTTCTCAATTTGTCATTTTAAAATTTTAATTACGCATTTTCATTTTAAAATTATATTTACAGTTTATTTGAGGAGAGCATCATGAGCTATATGCCCACCCCCCAACAAGCAAATGCCTTGAGATCTACATTAGCACAAGCAATATCACCACAGAATTCACCTCAACACTCACCACATTCATCACCAGGTAAGATGACAACGATGATGATGGGGGTGATGATGCAGATAATGATGATAGTGGTGGTGGTGGTGATGATAGGGATGATGATGCAGATGATGATGATGATGATGATTTGAATGACGATGATGGCGGTGGTGATGATGAAGAGGAGGAGGAGTAGGATAATGCTGATGATGGTGATGATGGGGATGACGATGATGATGGTGGTGATGATGATGATGATGATGATGATGATGACAATGATGAGGAGGAGAAGGATAACGATAATGATGGCGGTGGTGGTGGTAATGATGATGATGATGATACCAGTAGTGATGAGGGTAATAATAAATAATACAAATTATATAAACTGTTTTCACTGAATAGCCATAAATTATGTGTAAGAGATATCCCTTTCAACTTGTACTTTCAATATATTATCTTTAATTTGAAACATGTACTTCAAGTATACATGAACTTGAGTGTGCTCGTAACCGTCCAATGTCTATCCAATCTTTTTTCAGTTGTTGGTCGTGCCAACGCCAGAGCACCGGCCCCATACAAGCGAGACTTTGATGCCAAGCTGAGGAACTTCTACCGAAAGCTGGAGGCTAAGGGCTTCGGCCAGGGTCCAACCAAGTTAAAGTAAGTCCATTACCATATTATTACGCCTTTGTCATAACAGAATTTTGTTCAATGCCAGGTTTCAATTGTCTTAAATCGATCACACTCCAATGCACTGTTTTCATACTTCACATACCTGTACATCTGTTCCTTTTTCCAGAAGAAGGAAATCCTTAGTTTTGGTCCAATGTCAAACATTACTCATTTGGATTCTTGTCCATTAGAAAAGGACATGGCCCTGTTTCATAAAACTTGTTATCAATAACAAATGCTAAATTTCTATGACAAATTTGCTCTCAGCCAATCAAATGCCACAATTTCAGTAGCTTATGACAGTTATTGTAACTTGTTATTGGTTAACAAGTTTTTTAAGAAACAATACCTAGACTCTCCTCCAGGGGGGTGTTTCACAAAGATCCTAAGTTGAACCTATCTCTAAGTTGGACTTAACAATTATGGAAAGCACCCTTGAAAATACTTTGTAAAAGTTATTTTAAAAGGCATTAATGTTGATTCAAATCATTCATATTTTCTATTATCATGGGAGATTTCATGTTCTTGATGTGGAATTTATGAAAAGTCTAATATACTTCAATTTTTGCTTTTGAATATATTTCATTATGAGGCTACAAATGGCTCTCCATAATATTTAAGTCCAATTCAGAGTTAAGTTTGACTAAGAATCTTTGTGAAACACCCCCCTGATGATCCACCACCTGTATCCTCATAATTGTGTTATCTATTCTCTTCTGCAGACTTACCATCAGGAGAGATCATCTTCTTGAAGATGCCTTTGGTAAGATCATGGCTATCAACAAGAAGGACATTCAGAAGTGTAAGCTCTTTATCTGCTTCGCCGGTGAGGAAGGGTAAGTTACTAACAAGCTCGGACACCCTCCTTCTCCCCCCCTCCCCTCCTTCTCCCCCCTCCCCCCTCATTTGCTTTGCTGTGAGGAAGGGTTAGTCACTACTTTAACAATTATTATTGTGGTGTTTTGTTTAAGTCATCAAGCTCAGGCACTCTCCTTTTCCCCCCTCCCCCCCCCCCCCCTCTTGTTTGCTTTGCTGTGAGGAACGGTAAGTCACTAGCATAGCAATTATTGTTGTGGTCTTTTTGACAAGTCGCCGAGCTAGGACACCCTCCCCCTCCCTCCTTCCCCATTTGCTTTGCTGTGAGGACAGTAAGTCACTACTATAGCAATTATTGTTGTGGTGTTTTTGAAAAGTCATCAAGCTCGGACACCCGCTCCCTTCCTCCCCCCCCCCCCCCCTCCCCCTCCCCCCTCATTTGCTTTACTGTGAGGAACGGTAAGTCACTACCTTACCAATTATTATTGTGGTGTTTTTTTTAAAGTCACCAAGCTCGGACACCCTCCCTCCCTCCCACTCCCCCCTCCCCCAACTCATTGGCTTTTGCTGTGAGGAAGAGTAAGTCACTACCTTACCAATTATTGTTGTGGTCTTTTTGAAAAGTCACCAAGCTCGGACACACGCTCCCCCCCCCCCCCCCCCACACACAAACAAACTATTCTGTTAATCCTTGTACAGCACAACGATTGTTCAGGTTATTAAATGTAGATATTTTGTTGAAACAATGAACAATTACGTATGATACATTGTACTGTACCTATAACTAAATTTTAAATACTATATATCCTATCAGATAATGGTTTAGATTTAGCATTCGTTGCCCATGAGCTAAAACATTGGTATTTGCTTCCTGGTAGATATTTCTCTCTTAGTGAGTCTAACGTCATTAGCCCCGAAGAGGAAATAAATCATGTTTCAGAACCTTTCTGGAAAAAAGCCAACGGTCTACATTTTCATAAATGTTCTTATACTGTAATACTGTAATGGACACTTTCCTGTTCGTCTATTTTGGGGGTTTAATAGAGATTTTGTTTTCTTTCACTCTGTACCTTAAAGAAAAGGTTGAGTACTGGGGAGAGATGAAAAATAATTTGTGAGCGTTATCATTGTTATGCAAGTGTGGAAGAACATCAGAGAAAAACGTTCCCTGAAAAGCATGGCTCTTTGAATGCCTCCATATTCTAAATATGACAAGTAAAAGCTTTAAAATGAGGCCGATTTTTATGCCAAATGTTTTTTAAGTCCCATATAAATCTCTCTGTGTACAGTGCTTGTTACTTTCCCAAGACTGGGTCAAATTTGTTATCATGTTGATGACTCCAAAACCTTGCAGTACACAGCAATACTTTTCTGATGGATTCCATACTGTTTCTTTCACGATGCAATGGCATGAACAGAACTTGACCTTCTCTTTAATCTGATATTAATCAAAAGAACATGATCTTTTTTTTCTCCTCAGTTTGGACTACGGTGGCCCGTCAAGAGAGTTCTTTTTCCTCCTATCGAGGGAGCTCTTCAACCCGTACTACGGTCTCTTTGAGTATTCAGCCATCGATACCTACACTGTTCAGATCAGTCCAATGTCGGCCTTCGTCGATAACTATCTAGAATGGTGAGAAAAATTGATTTTCTTTTTTGTTTAGTTACAAGTCTGTGTTTAATAGGGTTTGCACTTTTTAACTGAAAAATGTTCATTTTTAGTTTGACATCTGGAATGGCAGAATGGTTTATTAGGTGGGTGTTTTCTTTTGCCTGTGAGAATATATATTCTTGCTGAAATGCTTTTAAACTCTTCAAGTTGCATTATGAAGATTATATCTTGGTCGTGAGATGCTGTACAAAGGAATGTGTTGTTTCGTACTAGATGAAATAAAACAAGAAATTATTCATTCCGTCTACCATTGTCATTATTTGTCAAGGATCATTCACTGCAATTTATCAATTATTTCGTTTCTGACTTCGGAAATTGTGCAGCTTAAACTACTGATAAAAACTCATATCAACGGTGTGCAACTATTCAAACATAAAATATAATAATTACTGTTTAACACTTTCCTTTTTAATGCATGAAGCCAAGTAGTTGTTATAGAACTACGTAATATAATAATATGTAAATGTACAATTTATTACCTTATTTCATGTTTTCTTGTATTTTACTGTTAATATGACAATATCAGTCTCTGGGATTTTGCCGTGTTATTTGTTTGCAATAAAACCGAAATTGCATTGTATTGAATTGAATTGAAAACATCTCATGACCTTTCTTTTCCTGCAGGTTCCGATTCTGCGGTAGGGTCATCGGTCTGGCCATCATTCACCACTTTCTCCTGGATGCCTTCTTCACCCGGCCGTTCTACAAGGCCCTGCTGAGGCAGCTGTGTAACCTGACTGACCTGGAGTCTCTGGACGGCGAGTTCTATCGGAGTCTGCTCTGGGTCAAGGATAATGACATCACTGACCAGCTTGATCTGACCTTCACAGCGGACGAGGAGGTCTTTGGACAGGTGAGTGGTCACTCGATGGTCATCGTATGCTTCTGGAAACTTGATGTGGAATTGGGAGCCAAGCTCAGCAAGCACAATCAAAAAGATATCCAAGAAATGGATTCAAGGGCATTTTCAATGCTGTATTTATTGTATTGCTTTCAGAGCTTATTATAATGGTCCTATATTACAATGGATGATGCAAGAGGCTGTTGAAATTGCCTTTAAGTTTGTGTATTTTGAAAGACTTTGCAATTTGTGTTAACTAGCATCTAGACATTGTTTGAGAAAAATAATATAACATTATGTTTTTACTTTGCCTTGAGCCAAAGGTTACTGTCAATAAGAGTACAGGATTTCAATATTTTAATAATTTCAGTTTTAATTTATATGTATTAAGGCATTTGGGCATGTTTACTTTGGGAATTGCAATGTTTATTTTCCTCATTTAAGTGAAAGGCATATCATCATAAAGTTATTGACAATTTGTTACTGCCCACATACTGTACATACTGTCTAATGTGCATCAAATTTGAAACAATTTGATTGACATTCTGTTTACCATTTTTATACTGCCTTACAGCTGACAGAGAGGGAGCTAAAGCCGAACGGGAAGAACATTGCGGTGACGGAGAAGAACAAGAAGGAGTACATTGAGAAGATGGTGAGGTGGCGCATTGAGAGGGGTGTGGCGGAACAGACGGAGAGCCTTGTCAGAGGTTTTTATGAGGTTAGTTCATGATTTATTTATTTCATTTTTATTTCATTTTATTTCATTTTATTTCATTTTTATTTCATTTTATTTCATTTTATTTCATTTTTATTTCATTTTATTTCATTTTATTTCATTTTTATTTCATTTTATTTCATTTTATTTCATTTTATTTCATTTTTATTTCATTTAATTTCATTTTTATTTCATTTTATTTCATTTTTATTTCATTTTATTTCATTTTATTTCATATTATTTCCCGTAGCCTCGATTGGTAGGATTACTTTCTAAAATATGGTACATGTAAGCCTAGTCCAACAAAGTCATACAGGAAACTTAAAAAGAAAGTGCATGCACATGTACATCACAAACATGGTGCAGAATGCAGCAGAAAGATGACCTCATTTGGATAGTTTAATTTATTAAAGATAACATACAGCATTTAAATAAGTCGTAGTTTAAATGTAATAGTCAACAGTTTAGTATTTCTTTTAGACAGCTGCTTTATAAATGAATTTTCGGAAAATTAGGATTTACTTTTCATGGAAGACTAACCATTAAAAAAATTATGATGATAATAATAGTGGGTTCTTGACACTCATGGTGCTCCAGAATTATTTCCCTGGCTTTAGCTTGGCTGCCATTATGGCGCTCTAGCATTTCTAGGAATTAAATCCTACCAGGTACCCATCAACCTCACCTGGGTTGAGTGTGTGCAAATGTAGTTTAATGTCCTGCCAGAGGACATAAGTGCCATGGTGAGACTCGAACCCCGAACCATGTGACCCACTGTCTGGTGACTTATCCACTAGACCACGACACCTCCCCAATATTGATCTGTGTTTCATTATTCCTTGAAGTGCACTGTGCGCTGTTAACGGCTGCCGGAGCTAAATTTAGGGTAATAAATTCCAAAGCTCTTTGGAAGCACATAGAGGTGTTATTTCATAACGTATTATGCGTTAGATACAAGAACTGAATGTTATTATTATTCCTTGAAGGTGGTTGATTCCAGACTGGTGTCCGTGTTTGACGCAAGGGAATTGGAGTTGGTGATTGCTGGTACGGCTGAAATCGATGTTGCTGATTGGAGGAGGAATACAGAGTATAGAGGAGGTAAGCTGAAATGTAGTCATTAAGCGACACCCACCCCACTCCAGCCCCCCTCCCCCCTCACCCAGGCAGAATAGTAATCATACTTTTATGCTTGTGGTTGGACTACTGGTATCATTATTTAATCACATACAGAACTCATGAAGGAAGGCTATGAAAAAATGGCTTTCGTGCTGATCAGAGTGTCCCATCCTCACAACTTTAATGTTAAGATGTCAATGTATTTGTATATTTATCACTAATGTATTCAAATTATTACTGTTTTTGCTGTTCATATATATGTATTTTGATTGCTTAAAAAATAAAAATAAATTGTGAAAGAATTAATAAACATTGAATTTTAAAAGAGAGAACATTATGGAAATCACATTGTCATTGATGCAGTTTGGAAAGTTGTGGGCCAGACTGCAGAGTGCAAGATATGTAGAAATCAGTCATGATATATCCCCGGAAAGTGATATGATGTTCTACCAAAAAATGACTTATTTCAGAGGAGAAGAAATATTAAAAGGGTGTTCAAAATCCCTTTTGTCAATTTATTAGTACTTTGCCGGGATATTGTCTGTTCAGAGCTAGAGGGGCACCAACTAACTTTTCTATAAACACAGAGCTAACACTTTTGTGATGCATTATATTTATCTGATGATTTGATTTTGTTTTATCATGCTTTATTATCAATTCAATTCAATTCAATTTAATTTGTTTTAATTCTACTCACTTATGCATGTTTATTAAATTGAATTCAATATAATTACTCTAAATTTTCTTTGCCAAGGTTTCCATGACAAGCATCACGTAATCAACTGGTTCTGGATGGCTGTGGAGAGATTCGACAACGAGAGGCGGCTTCGTCTGCTCCAGTTCGTTACGGGAACATCCAGCATTCCATACGAGGGATTTGCCGCTCTCCGGGGCAGCAACGGTCCAAGGAAGTTCTGCATTGAGAAGTGGGGAAAGAACTCGTTTTTACCAAGGTGCGTGATTGCCAAAAGGACCTTCTCTTATTCCTTACAATAGTAGCCATGACAAAATAAAGAGCGTGATTTGACAAGTTTTAGAGAAATCTATAAGTCTCTTCACAGATATTTCTATAAATTTCTAATCTTCCGGCTGTCAATTTGCACAAAACCTTGAGAATGTTATAGTTCATGTATAGGGTCTCGGGGTAGAGCAGTTCATATATTCTAAAGGGAGATGGAAGTCACTTTCCATGTGCATGTGTATGTCATAATTCGCTGACACCAGCCTTGGTGGAAATACCATTAATGGATGTACAAGTCTAGAACACAGCAAACCTGTAGTCCCATCAAGAAATACCCCCTAGTCTCTCAGAAGAGTCTTCGGGTGAGGGAAACCTAAGATAATAATGTTTCCATGTCGGGCGATTGGTGTAAGAATGCAGAGCATTACATAAGGCCTGTTGGTCATAAAACTCAAAGCTCATCCTGGTGATTGACAACACCTGTTTTGGGTTAAACACCCAAATGGTGTCGAATTCCCCATGTGAGCCAACTACTCTGCATCTTTAATACACTTGTGAAATGGTCTATGGATGACAGCACTCCTAGATTATTACAATAAGAAGTAAATGTTGAATCACACTTCTTGTAAACAGCATGCCCCATTAACTCAGTGTCCAATACAGATTAAAATGACCCCTCAAGTGACCTTATTGTAAGGTACTGTAAACCCTTTGTATGGATCAAAAGTACAATGTGAAAGGGAATGGGTACTAGGAGTGCCTCATCACAATGAAAAGCTGGATTAAGGAAGGGATTAGGAGATTAAGATTTAGGATTTAGACTCACTAAGCATTGGCATTGTAAGCCCTGTGGAGTTACAATCTAACTACTGTACTTATAAGTCAATCAAAGCCTCTGCGAAGATGAGAGAACAGAACTTAAAGAAAAAGCGAAATAAGGGTTTTACTGCTTTGCAAACAAACAGCTTATCACTCATTGTATGGGGCACCATTAAAAAGCAATCCAATCCTTGTAATAAGTTAATTTGGATGAAAGCAGAAAAATAAGATAAACAGAAGGTGAAATTTTGAAATAAATTGGACCGATTATGAGAATTGTTTGAATGTTTTGAAATATGAGATCACTAAATAAGTGTGAATCTCGAATTGGCAAACTGGTTGTGGATTGTGACTTGATACACAGACAACTTTCCCATCGTGTACACAAAACAAGACCTCTCACTTTTTACGGTATATACATTTTACTTTACTGTTGGCCATTGACTGTGCTTGCACCCCATCCCAGTATAGCTTACAGAATGAGCTGCGAAAGTGATTAATAATATGCTTCAAGCTTCAAGGAGCCCCCCCCCCCCCCCCCTACCTTCCTCCCTAATGATACAAGACAAGTGACCTCATAAAGGCTGGACCCATGCTACGCTGGCTACTGATCTTATGCCAGGAGTTTCATTATGATACAAGTAGAGTTTCATGATTAGGAGTAGTTATCAAGTTGAATTCAATTCAATATTCATTAACCCAGTAACAATAATTGTACTTGTATTTCAATTTACTGTTTAGCTCCTTCTATGATATGGATGGCGAAACTTGCCCAAGAATTTGAAAGTTAAACACAATTTTTTGGAATGAGATTGGCTATGTCAGTTTTCAGGGAACAGAAGGAGATTTACTTTATGTCCAATTTAACCAATGAAACAAGATTTTTTTAATTCATAGTAACTCTTAAAAGTCATTTTATAACAACTGTTCAAAACTTTGTTGCGCTGGAATGGTTGATAACCCTCTTTCTTTCATCTTTGTTCATTTCAGGGCTCACACTTGCTTCAACAGGCTGGACCTCCCTGCGTACACAACCTATGCCATGCTGATGGAGAAGCTGGTCATCGCCGTGGAAGAGACAAGCACGTTTGGAATCGACTGAGCGATAGAGAGAGAGGAGGAGGACCTTCAAGACAAGTGTGGGATAATATCCAGGAAAGACCGAGTTTGCAGACAGATCAAGATCAAGATTGTGGGTCATTTTGAATTGATGGAACTAATAATATTCTGCTTTTATAAAGCGCCAAATACATCGATACAACAATGTGTCTACGGCTTTACAGATATATTATTACCCCGGTCATCTGATTCAGGCTTACCCACACACAATGTATGCACATTCTCCACTCACTGGGGAGCATTCCGTCATCAAGCTCATGGATAACATGGAAAACATCCATGTGGACAGACCATGTCTGAAAAGAGATGGAGAGGAGGAGTCATGGTCATTTGGAATCAACGGAGAAGGGAGAATATTTAACCCACTGCGTATGGGAACCGGATAGTCCCTGTATTAAGCCTATGGGACTGAGAGAATTCAGGGATCACCGGGTTAAGGCGACTTTCGGATAGCATCGTTGTGGACAGGGCACGCGTGCAGGAGAATCATTATGTTATGCCAAGCCTGATGTCTCTGTCAGCGACTAATTCTTTGTTTGACTGTTACAGGGAAAGAGAGAGAGAGAGAGAGTATATCTCCTCAGTTTACACTCTCTCTTTTGAAATCAATCTCTTCATCTCATCTATCCTACTGTGTATGCTATGCTAGAGGATTGAAATGCTGTGCACTGGTTGATTCAGCCTAAGCGCTCCACATTCTCGAAGACTTTCTAATTCTTGAGCAATGATTGCACAATACAGCTATCTCCTACAACGCGATCCGCTGCGGTTTATCAATTCATTCTGTAGAACCCCTATTCCATTCAAGCTCATTTCTACAAACCAGGGACCGGTTTCACAAAGCCTTTTTTCAGTGACAAATGACAAAAATCATTGACAAATATGCTGATGACCAATCAGAAGCCAGGATTTCAGTAGCTTATCACAAAAACTGTCATTTGTCACTGATGACAAGTTTTGTGAAACACTCCCCTAGAGTGATAGGGGAATGTCACATCTCTTACGTCTGGCGTTCTTTGTAAAACATCATCTCTCATCCTGGAATCAGAGAATTTTGCCTTGAAGTTCATTTGAAAGGCCAAAGTAAAAAGTACATGTCATCAAGTCCAAATGACCTATCCCCCTTTAAATACTCCTTTGGCGGTGACCTCACAATGCGGCTCTCCCCTACAATGTAATCTGATTTGGAATGAATATCTCTGAGCAACCGGATGTCTGGAAGGTTTCTTCAATCTAAATTGGTAACATCACCTGGAAACATCGTCTTTCATCAACCATAGGCTGTACCATTGGAAAGAATGCGTCACTCAGAATCGAACTGTTCTTTCTATACCATGCGAGATCATACTCCAAGCACCCAATGTATCGGGACTGAGTATGCTAATATATTGCGAAATGGTGTTTTCCATCATCATTGCCCATGTTTTCGATGAAAGCAATATACATATCGATGGATGCGTTCACCCAAATTCCCTGCATTCTTTCACTCGGAGATTGATTGAATGTATATTGCATAGCTGTAACCAGATCAAATATATGTTCATATCCATGCCAAAATTTACTTCAGACATTGGGTATTAATATCAGTCTACATGATAGGGAAGATGATAACACTGCGATGAGTACCGGTAATAGATATATGATTCCTAAGATTCATTAAAACAAAAGATATATATTACACATCTGGTTTGCATGGCCCTTTGAATGCGTGTTACACGTCTCTGTTATTTGTTAAGGCCATAGCTGTCTCCATTTATGGAAATACTGAAAGTTGATTCTGGGAATCAGGTATCGAACAGTATTAAACAAATTTTGATTTTAGTGTGTTGTAAGGCCAGCGTTCTCATGTTGGTGCCTTGTTTGAAAATGGAAGTTGTGTCCATATGGTGAGCAGCTTTTGTCTTTCACCAAAGTATATTACGTTTTATATTAAGTTTTATATTATTTTGGAAAGTTATTGTTTGAATTTTTGCTTTGCATATCCCACCAGTTATGTATAATGTTTTCTTAAAATATTTGTTTTGTTTGGGTGCTCAATTTTATCAAATGAAACAACAAATATTTAATGTTGATGTTCTATTTCCACTGAATATCAACAAATCAAATATTTGTGTCATGTCATGTCTGTAAACAAGGTGATGTACAAAAAAAAACAGACATTTTATTTGAGATGTCCACACATGTCTCCCTCCTTCAAATTCATCAAACCAGGGCCCCCGTCATGAAGTTGCGATTAATCGCAAGTTCGCAACTTATTTGCGACTGATATCAATTGCAACATAAGAGATAGGGGACTGAAAATTTGCAATTGATTAGAGGACTAACGATTGATTCAGATCAATCTCAGCTCTTTATAAGACGGGGTTAGGTTCCTGTATTATGCTCAATGCTGTTACAGTGGTCGGGATAGTGGATTTTTTTTTTGCGGAGCAGACAGTACTGGTTCCCCCAATTAATCTGCAGTGAAAGTTTGTTGATGACTGTTATAGCAGATTAATCTATTGATACACGAGAGTGCAAATGCACACTTGTGAACATAAATACATGTATGCAATTTCTCCCCTGTAATAACACAGCTTCAATGTGATTGTAACCATATATCGATGTGCATTAGTGTTGGAAATCAACTTGCGAGAAGAGTGAAAGGAAAGATTGACATGTTTTTTAGCAAGGTCTAACAGAATCTCCTTGAAGGGTAAGCCAGATGAATCAATCCATGATATGTTCTTTGATCAAATCTCTTACCATTTCAATTATCTTCCAATGAAAACGCAGTTACCGAGAAACTGGACTGCCAAATAGAAAATGTAGAGATGTAAATACAAAATTTGGATGAGAAGCATGTATAAAATAGTCAATCATTCTTACTATAAATTGATATAATGTATATTTATGAAATTGATTAATTGTAATGGATTATAAATAGAGAGGTAGAAATTGGCAATGATGAAAGGGAAATATATTAGCTTGTATTATTTACATGAATTTATAATGATAACACCAGAGAACATCTCAAATATGTATATCTGATCGATTGGTGTGTTATGTGATATTTAAACAAAGACAAAGTATTCAGCTGTCAACATTTAATATATATTATTATCCTTATTATTATTATTATTATTATTATGAATATCATTATGAATGCAGAGCTCTTAATGAGTGTACATGTATGTTGAATCATCAGTGAATCATTGATATTATAACAATATGTGACTCATATGCATGCAAACAATTCTCTATATCAGAAAATAAAAAAACAAAAGCAGTACTTCCTAAACATAAATAATGGGATGATAATTGAGAAATTTACAACTATTGTGTTTTTATTTTTTGTTTAGCCAGTACTTTGAATATGTTATCTCCAGGTATTATTTCTTGTACTTGATAAACTACCACCAGACTATGGTTCTATATTGAAAGTTTGTTTTGCATTTTTGTCTGTTGAGAGCCCGAAGGGAACTTTAAAGGGGGTGAAGCATGACGAGACTACGTGTCTTTCCCTTGGCCTGACTCGGGGGGCCGATCAGGTTTAATACGACTGCGAACCACGCCACCGCGGTATTCACGTGCGTGCAACATACACAAAACCGAAGCACGATGACAACTATGGTCTGTTTTGCGAACGCTAGCATGTGCTGACTGTTAATCTAGTCCATTTGTTTACGGGCAACTATCCAAAAGTAGTCGTAGATGGCGTTAACCAATCTTTGCCATGCTACACCCCCTTTAACACAGAGATAACGCTCTCCTGGCTCCCAACAGATGATTTATTTGTACATTTTGGGTTTCAAGCGAGAAGGAAATCATCGTAAATCGATCAGAATGTAAAATCAGAGTATATTAATCCAGATCTTTGCCATGATGATGTGCATGTTTGCATGTCAAGTGAAAATTATTTCTCTATGTTATCCTTACCAATACCATGTCAAGGTCATGTGAAGGTCACGTGGGCTCTACGCCATTCGCCTAGCGTCTCGCGCAAAATGCTTTTACTCTGCAAATTGGTGCAAAATTCAGAGTTGGTGAATCTATTATATTTAAACATGCAATTCAAAATGTTATATTACTATACATGTATACCTGCAATTACAAATATTCTATGTTAAAATATATTATAATTTTGTAAAGCTATTAGTTATTAGTTAGATTATATCCTCTTTATGTTTCTATTTATTACCTATATTTCAGAACAAAGCGTATTTCTTGCAAGTATATGTAATGGCATTAGTCTTATTACATAATATGCTATTCTGTTCCAATTTGTCACTTTGTAAGCTGGCAAAATATTTATCTTATTTACTTCCAGATCTCTCAATAGATTGTTTAGTGTGTGTTAATTGATTTCAATCATGTGCAGATTTCCAGCATATTATTGCAAAGATTACAAGTTGATATTTTGTCCTCATCGTTTGTTTTATCTTGTGTTCATCAAATACATCTAACTTTTTATCATGATTTTGAGGCAGGGACACATAAACATGTATTTGTGGAAAATGATGAACATTCATATTTTCTGTGAGACAAATGTGTCGAGCATGAAGGAGAGATGTGGAATTTGCAGTATAACTAAAAAATGAGTTGATAGGCCAACACATTTGATGTACGGTAGATGAAAATACAAGGGGTGTAATTTTGTTTCAATTAACATTCGTGAGTTTTTGGGTGTTGTTTTTAGTTTTAGTTTTTTTGTTGGTGGAGGGTATATAATACCAAACATAGTTAAACGGTAAAATGATTCTTAGACTTAGCTTGAGTGCCTACAGATTGGTGCCAAATGAGGGGGTTTGAACCCTAAACCTGCATTGCATCCACTCGTTCATGACTGAATTCATACTACAAATATTTATGATATATCAAATCTGGCATTTTAGAACATGTAGTTTAGATTTTTCTTTACTTCTTTCTTTTCCTATGAAACTAAATCGATCAAATTTGAGTGAATTTGAATATGAGATCCATGCTGATTTAGCAGTGCGCACATGCTTTATAGTGAATTATGAGTCCGAACATGTACATTTATGTAATTTTAATGGTGTTAATCTTGTTTGTAATTATTTTTCTTTTGAATGAAATATTTGAGATCTTGTACAGTGTGTATTAAGAATAAGAACATTCAATATATATATTGACCTGTAAGTCTTACGATTATATGAATTTTTATTACAGTATGATATGAATGTAACATAAATATTTCGAATTTGGGGGAGAATATTGACGTGATATTTTCACTGAAACTCTCAATAAATCACTTCACTGAAAAGAAATTTATGATTGTTTCACGAGTAATGAGCATTTTGCATTTTCATCCACCTCCAATTATCTTGAATGTCTGTGATTTTTGGAGGAAAAAAACGGGTCTATGATGACGGAGTTGATGAAAGAAGGAATGAAATGGTTAAAGGGCAATCCAACCCTTGTAATAAGTAGATTTGTATGAAAGAAGAAAAATAACAGAAACAGAATGGCAAAGTTTGAAATCATTGCAATGAATCGGACCAATAGTAAGGAAGTTATGAATGTTTGAAATATGAGATCACCAAGTCTATGCGAATCTCAAATTGGTAGTTTGGTTAGTGGATTGTGACGTAGGACGTGGATATGATCTCTCCCATTTGCTGTGTACAAAAATATCACTAATTTCTGTTTTTCTCGTAAGTTCCTTCTCCCTTAGGGCACTACCCAAAATATATTATGGATAGCATATTATTATATAGGTCCTCTAAAAAGAATAGACCCTCCTGAGCCATAAATTTTTGAAATATTTTAAAAATTTTGTCATTTATTATTTTGGAACAGATGGAAAAGCAGTCTGGCACTACATAATTGACATTACCGTTTCAGCCAATTTGAAGTGCCCATACGTAAAGCGATTACAACTTTCAAAAATTCATAACTTTCTTATATTTAGTCAGATTTAATTCTCTGATTTTTCTGCTTTCGTTAAGAGTAGTTGTCTATCAGGGTTGGATTTCCTTTCAATTAGATAAATGAATGTTTGAACAAAAGAGTGATTGGATAAGTAGGAAACCAATGATCGATTGTAATAAATGAATGGGGAATTTAATGAATCGTTGAATGAAAAGAATGATTACATGAAAGAGTGAAAGATAATGAAGTGATTTAATGCATGAATAATACAATAAATGATTTAAGTGCCTGTTCAAAGAAATCACAAATATGTAAAATAACGTATCACTAGAAACTGGTAAGCTAACAAATGGCCATCGTACAAGTTTTAGGTCAACTACATATCGGGTGATTCATAAAAATACAAATAAAACCACCTTAATAGCATCTAGGATATACGAGAGATTCGCCAGAAAATAACGATGTTTTAATGACGTCACATTATGAACCAATCTTGCCCAAGCAGACGACATCCCATAACGAATAAACATAATTGCAATGCTATTATTTCTTAAATTATAATGAGTTTAGTGTATATAAATGTGATGGCATTTGCACCATTCAAAGGAATATGAAACCGATTCTGATAACTAAATTATTTTGTTTGTAAATACACAGCATAGGGGTTAATGAACAATCAAAGAAACCACACTTACAAATTGACAACCCCCCCCCCCCCCCGGGATGATAGCATGGACGGCATTTGTGTTCCCTCATATATCATAATCATAATGCCAAGACACAGTGGTGTATTTTGAGCCCCAATGAGAAGGGGCACATGCATGGGGGCACCCGTCTGATTAGGTGCAATAAATGCACATTTACAAATTTACACATTTATACAAAAATCTATTTTGACTTGTTGACTTTATGATTTTCAGAACTATCAGAAATACTGAAAAAGATAACTTCAAGGACACAGATTGTATTACGTATTACTTTTATTTATTGTTATTGTAGATATTTTAATGCCGAGACACAGCTAGTGGTGTATTTTGAGCCTAGATATTGAGGGGCACATGCATGGAGGGCACCCGTCTTATTAGGTGCAACAAGTGCAGATTTACAAATATGACTTTTAGGGAAGGGCTGGAAGAAAACTATCGTTTTCCTATTTTTTGCCCTTTTTTTCTATCTCTCCATTTTTGTTTGGGGCGGGG